>JASDQU010504338.1:30400-51110 GCA_032191745.1 Picea mariana | reverse complement strand
AACATGAAAATTCATAGCCTCATCATCTCTCAAGATCTCAAGGAAACAAAAGTTTCAACTGTTATGTTATCCAACTCCTTGATTGTATCAAAGGTTCATCCATTGTGTATCATAAGAAATTTTCTTTGATTTCAAGTGAAATTTCAATTTTCATTATATTTAATATTGATGCATTACAATTATTGGTATCCTTCCTTCTAATCCAACTTCATGATAACACATGCTTACAATATTTGGTCTGTTAACGCCTTGATTATTTCTAGGGGATATATATATTACAATATATTACAATATTACAATGTAAAAGTAATGTCATATTACAATGTAATATGGCATTACCATATTACATTGTAATATGGCATACCATATTACAATGTAATATGGTAATGCCATATTTCATGTAAATTTTTTTTTTTAAAACCTACAGTAATCGTCGCAATATCGACGAACTTTCGTCGAATTTCTTTTACCATAACCGTTGCTATAGCGACAAATTTTTGTCGCACTGTTCCATGAAGTTTCGTTGCATATGCATCAATTCCATCGTAAATATGGTTTTGAGAAAGAGCACTCGTTGATATTCCACGCAATTTTGTCGAAAGTTGCGACGAAATTTTGTCGCACATTCAGCAGCTGCGTCGCAAGTTATTGGCTTGGCACATTTCTTCGTTGGTATTGTGATGATATTTCATCGTAATTGTGATGATGAAGAAGGTTAACCAATATTGAAGTTGCTGACACATGGCTAGCTAATTTCGTCGATGTTTCCATGCACACCTGGATCGTGGATATAGCGATGAAATTATTACGACGAAAAAAAAACTCGACGTTCGTGGAAATTGCGACGGATAAGTGTGGCAATATCAAAAAACAACCGTTGCAAATTTGGTCATATGTACTAGTGTAATGAAATTTGGGGAAAATGCATATGAGATTGAATTACCCGATGGGGTCAAAATCTCACCGATATTCAATGTTGCGTATTTGTACCCTTACAGAGATGAAGAAGCAGGAGTAGAGGATGAGCAAGAAGAAGTCCAATGGACAAAACAAATGCCTGTAACTAAAAATCCACATATGGAAGGCATAATTGACAAAAGAATTAGCAGAAAGACCAGGAGGAAAGAGTATTTTGAATACTTGGTCAAGTGGAAGGGACATCCAGTTGAAGATGCTAGTTGGCAGGATGAAGTAGAAATTCATAAGAATGGACAGACCGTGCAAGAGCTCATGAACAAGAGTTCATGAAAATTTTCAAGCGAGGGAGTATGATGCAGGAGCATCGTGCAAATCCAAAGCACGCGCCTAGCCAAAGGAATAGTTGAATGCACGGATGAAAAAGGACATGTTTTTATGAAAATGTTTTGAATTTTGAAATCTGAAGCATTAATGTAATAGCTAGGAGAAGCGTACTTACATTTATAACTTGGAGATATGAACAGATCTGGAGAAATTATTCTCATCTGTCGGATGTAATAGGCATTTAAGTCTGTTAATGTAAAGTAAGTAGATATGAATGTTAGATTAGACAGTTTAGAAGTGTAGGAGGGAAAACAGATATAGACACCCTCACCCTTGTATCATAGTAACAATAGATGATTATTCAGAATTCATAAGCTATAGAGATGTAGCAGAGATTTGTAGAGAACAACCCATGTACAGGAACACTTGAGTTAATATATGAAGCTTTGACTCAATTTTCATGGTGTTATGATTCTTACTATTTACATTTGTTAAATGGTATGTTTATAGTTGTTTTGTTTCTCTTTTATGCATTTATTCCAATGTTGTATTGCGTGTATGATTTCATCTTGAATGTATGAAGTCTGAGAGAGAAGAAGAATGAGTTTCAATTTTTTCTCTTCCTGAGAATTCCTGCAAGGAGTGCAGTGAATGTCCATAAGGTGTGCATTGACGAAGGTTTGAGTTTTATTTCAAAAAACTCAAGAGAGATATTGTTGTTCTCATACTCGCAGAAGTGCAGGTGAAGCACAGAGTTGTGAAAGGTGTGCGTAGGCTGGTTGAGACTTTAGAACTTATCAACCAAGGGTAAAGTTGAAGGACTACTATTGAAAAGAGTGCATAGGGTCGAATACTCAAATAACCAAAGGTTATTTGAAAGTTTTCCGCAAGGAGTGTGAGCAGGAACCCTTTTGGAAGGCTTGAGTTTGCAAGTGAAAGCTCAAGAGAGATAATGCTTTTGAAGTGTTCAAATGGAGACAGCTATCGAAGCCATTACATAGAAATTAAGTTCAGGAGGAAGAACACCTAGTTGTTGGGCACAAGTCATTGAGTAGTGAATCGGGTGATCAAAATTCTCCGTGGAGAGTTTGCAAAATCGTGAGGACCGTAGGATCCAGTGGAGTTGTAAGGTGGTTAGGAGTTAGACGAACTCACCACCCTAATATCAAGAATCAACGTGAACCATTGATCATGGTCAATACGAGCCGTTGATCTCATTTCATCCCACGCTATTGGATCATTTCATGAATTCAGGGTTTATGAGTTTGGAGGGCAGGCCAAATTATTTGGTTTCACAAAGTCTTGAGTTGCGAGGAGTAGGGAAGGAGATCCATATCATTAGATCCAAGCCACAGGAGAACCGTTTGATCAAAACCTTTGTGGGGCATCATGTATTAGGGGTTCAGGGGTTGAAAGATCTTCTTTACGACTGTATAAGTCACAAAGTGTCGAGCACTAAGGGCTCGTATGAATATGTAGCACAATCGATAGGTGGGCCGTGTAGTTGACAGGTGGCGTAACAACAAGTTCCCAGAGAAAAGTGGAAGCGGGTGACAGGTGGTGGACACACGTCACCTGGGAAGGAGTCAACCCAGTTGTTGACTTATCATGTCTTGGGGATTCACAAAGGAGGAGAACGAGGGCTCAACACTCCAACTTGAGAAGTTGTGAGTTGTGAGGGGTGCTAGAGTTAGGCCCTAGATGGAGGTCGCTTGTAGAGGTTCTAGCGAGGAAGGAGCCATACCTGTATCTCATCTCAGGTATCGAAGGTTTGGATTTGAGGGTATTCGACTCAAAAACTTGCGATATCGCGAGTCACGAAAGTCTTTTACGCTAAGACCGGGTTGTGGTCGCATGGATACGTAAGGCTCGCACCTAGTGTTAAGTTTCACAGGGCAGGTTTTCACGAAGGACCTGTGGATCAGATTCGCAAGGTTCCAATAGGGATCTGAGGGAGCCGCTTCGGATCGAGGAGAATATAGAATGATATTGTGTGGATCTTGGATAGAGAGTTAGGGTTCTGCATCATGGGATAATCCCTTTTTACAAGAAAGTTATTTATAATGTTATTGAAGAATAACTTGCTCTAAGTTTACAAAATTCCATAGTCATGTATATAATACCACTAGAAAATCATTACATGATGGTTGTAATTAAAAAATGAATATGGCATTACATTAAATTCCCCCTTAATGACAACATCAAAAGTGTGAATACCATGGTTTATCAAAACCACATTTACTAAAAAACGTTGATTCAATGGAAGAGGTGGATGGCCACTGATATCCACCAAGATAATATCCCCCCCCCTTAGTAAGCAATGTTACACATTGCTTCAAGTTACCTTAAGATATGGGGAAAATTTTGTTGAATTAAAACCTTGGTGAGTTGCATTCGTTGCTGAAGTAGTTGTCCCACTTTGAGAACCCAATATATATGTATATTCATCTAGCAGGTGGCTTTCATTTGGATCTCCATGTTCCAATACATTGTAGCTTTCTCAATGTAGTCGGGATTGAGTTTGATAGGAGAAAAATTCTCAGCCACCTTCGATTTTTCTAGTAGAGGTGGGTAATATGGTTAGAGTAGCTCCACATTAAGTACTAGGTGAAAACCAAGGAAAGGAGGAGCACACAATTCAAAAGAATTTTCACCCACAACCTTTGTGATAGTGTAATCCGCACATCATAGTGGTATTATCTTTACGGTGGTCGGGTAGGGGGCTGCAAGGCACTATTTCTACAAGTGAAATGTTAATCCCTAGAAAAATCCCCATGCTATGTAAAAAATTTCTTTTTAATTCCTAGATATTGAATTATTACCTTTCTAGTGTCATATATGTATGTAGGCTAGAACCCTTGATTGCACCCTTTCACTATAATTGTACCCTTTTTCTCCTATATATATATATATATATATTCATTGTTCATGACATTGGATATTAGTACTCGCTACATCCATGGATAACCCCCTCGAAATCCACAAGAGAACATGGGGAGGTTGAGATTTTTTGGAATATTGGGGGCTCAACAACAAGAGAATATTATAGACCCATTTAAGGGAATAACATGTCACTCACCAAGAATTAAACCTTGGTGGGGAGGGAAACAGTCATTCATCCCAAGCTACATCCAATGGACTTGTCTCCTATATATATATATATGCAAAGGAGACCTAGTTTTAGGATCATCTTATCTTTTATTATGAATTGGATACATTGTAAAAGGAGGGTTCCCACTCAAATTTTACTATATTCATTAATTTTTTATGATTCTCAAGGCATTGGTTCATAACATTTGGTGTTAAGAGAATCGATCGTACGCTTTTGTTGCTTCAATAGAGTCATATTGAAATTTTATCTATAACATTTGTATGCATTGCTTTAGATAGAGAAATTTGGAGGTTAACTAATATACATATCAAGGTACCTCTACTAAAAATTCCAGTCTCCAAGTCATTATACTTTTTGACAAACAACCTAGGAACATAGGGTTTTAACTAATCCTAAATTTTGTTTTAAATGAGTCATCGTGGGATTTTTTTGTATAACTTATTTTATGTAGAATATTGGATATTTTAATTTTATGGATATAGAGGAAAGATATAATGGTATAGGTGGTAAATACTTAAGGTTCTAGTTCGCTATAATTTGGGATATATAGTCCATTGAAAATAAGGTTTTTGACTAATCTTGAAATCAATTATCTTGACATTTTTGCTATAATTATTTTTTTAGTAATGTTTCTGACTCTGAAATTTTCATAATCCTAAGTTATAGTGAAGTACATGTGGAATTTGTTTTTATATTTTGACTCATTATATTTTATGATATATTTCTTGTGGAATTTAGGGTTTTTGCACAAGATATTTTCTGGTTATTTTTAGATATTTTTTCTTGTTAGAAAGATAATTTTTAAATTTTTTTATTTTATGGAAGTGTTCTAGCATCTTGAAATAATAGATTATTTGTCATTCAACAAGAAAAACTATGGATGGGAAAGAATCCATATAGGAAATATAGTTGGTTTCACGTGGTTACTAGAAACAATTGTTTTACCTCATTGGAAACTATTGTTACTGCTATTGGCACCCATTCAAGTAGTACCACAATAGACAATACATGTAGGTGGAATATCACTTCCATGTACCTTTGGGTATTCAATTTTATTTTTTCTATAGTACATTGTGTTATCACATAAATTTGTCAGGGGTTAGAGGATGAACAAGTCCTTTGTTGCATAGGAAATGTCCAAGTCCAAGACTCAAAGCCAGTCTATTTTCGGTTGAAAAACAAGTAGTAGGCTAGTTCAGTTTTGAACCACGGAGATCCCAAGAGAACATCAGATTAATGACTCTCGAGATTTCGTAATTTCAAAGTTGCGCAAGGATTAACGACTAGCCAAACATCTCGAAGTTTCGAAGTCCTGAATTATATCTGAGCCATTGAAGGAAGAGGACACGCATAGGAAGATATCTCACTTAGGGAATTCGACACTTCAGAGAATTGTGTGAGCCAACAAAAGAAATATCCCAAATCTTGAACTCCCGAATTAAATCTCAGTTGTCCGATACAAGAGGACACGTGATGTCAAATCTCTCACTCTGAAAATATGCTGCTCCGGAGGATTGTAAGAGCGATGCATCGAAAAGGCCCAAATCCCAAACTGCCAAAGTAAATCTTGGTCATTGAAACAAAAGGGCACATAGAGGCAGATCTCACACTTCAGGAATTCATCACTTTAAAGGATTGTAAGAGATATGCATTGAAAAGGCTCAAAGCTTGAACTCTCGAAGTAATTGTGGACCGTTGATCTCAAATCAATGAGGACAATGGATATTTGAAATAATTTCGTTATTCGGCCATTCGACCATTTCGAGAAATTGACACCTTCTGCGTCTAAGCACCCGAAGACCCGAAGTAATGAGAGGATGCCACGTCAACCATAAGGAAGTACTTCAGGAGGTATTCCTTCTCAACATTCAAAGCTCTCAAGCATCAAATTTGGCTCTATCTCTAAGCACATTTTAAAGGGATCCTCAAGTTGGAAGATGGATAAATGTACTAGGTGCACTAAAGTAGCATGGTTTCCCAGATCGTGGATTTGCATTAGATTGACAACCATGCTTCACTGCAAGGAAAAAACATGCTCGAACGATAAAATTCTAGAGTGGTCCCGTAATCAAAGCCATGGTATATCGAAGGAGGTACGTCGTAGTTGGTGGTGATTTGCGGGCTCAAAAGAAGTGTGAATCCAAACCTCCTTTGATAGCCCCGCAATCACGTGCTTATATAATGACAAATATGAGAGCAGCACGTGACTTCCCCCTAAATGTTAAGTCTATTCCCGATCCTGAGGAGATATGAATTAAGAAAATAAGGACCGATTGTTGAAACCTTGACTCACTCCATAAATATAAGGCATAGAGGGTCTAGTCGTGGAGACAGAACTGTCATCCCGAGGTATCATGATGGATGATTTTTCCTGCAGGCCCATGTTGATCTGAGATTTTGTCTGATAGGTGGAAACACGCATAGTCTAAAAGAAGGAGGCCTAAATGAAAGCTTTGAAAGGGATGGCCAGATCACACTCCTGGAAGTTGTGGAATGATCTGAGTATAAATAGATCAGTTCAAGATTTTTTGGGGGTCAATGGTTGAGAAAAGCTCCCTATTTTGTAATATTTTGATAACAGAGTTGTTCTCTGGTTTTGTATGATACTTGAGACTTTCTCATTAACAAGAGTCATCTTCTTTCATCTCTTTGTTTAAACTGTGTTGAAACACTTGTGCATGGAGGATCCAGATGAGGGTTGTGGTTGTATTGTAATGTAGGTTTGATTATAATGTTGTTATGACATGTTCCAGTACTTTCCCATGTTATCTTATTTCCCCTTATGATGAAATTATCATGCATGGAGGATCCAAATGGGTTGTTATAGTAGCATGGTAATGGAGGTTTGATTATTATGCTGCTGTGACATATTTTGGTGTCTGAAACTTGAGTTCAAGAGTGTTATTGTTCCTATGTTTTTCTTCACCAAACTTCTTGAAAGTCGGATGCTCATGGAAGACTTGTCCACCTTTCTCACTAAGTCTTCCTTCTTGTCACCTTTAAACTTAAACCACTGACTGAGTTAATGAGGACCTCATTTCCCTATGCATTGCGTGTCTAGCTTCTGTGTTAAATCATTCTTGTACTCAACTTTGTCCATTTGACCTCCACTCATAAACCTACTTCCACAAAAATTTTGATGGGTACTAAGATTATCCTCTTGCAGTCTAAGGGTGAGTCTTAGTGATAAAATTCTTGGCACCATTTTTGGGGAATGAAGTGAAGATATCTTCCCTAGGAGAACAATAATGAAGAGATCCAGTTTTAGATGGTGAACTGAAGTTGGACACATTATTCATATTGCATCATTCACTTAGTGACTCGACTCCATGAAGGAAGAGCCTGTTGGTGAATTCACTTATATGGGATATAATAACAATGGAATCTATCTTGTCTCGGAGGTTTTCCCCATTGAATTTTTCATCTATTCCTAGTTTTCCTAATCTCGTGCCTTCTTTCCTAGAATTCCTAGAATTTCATCCCATATTCTGTGGAGATGTAGGATATTATCCTACGCAACATATCACAAATTTTCATTGATGCATAGATCAATTGGATATGTATCATGAATATGCTCTCATGAAGTCGTTCGTATACTCATTAAATGGTGATGCTCGAAAATGGTATTGGTCACCTGCTATTGCCAGCATATCTTCTTTGAAGGAATTTCATATGGATTTCAACAAGTATTGTAAGAGGTATTATTCTTCTAACGCAATTCTTGAATAATGTTGTGAAAGGTTCAAGTCTGATATTCAATAGAAAATAGAGTGTTCCTCGTGTGATGAGTTTTGTGAAGATCTGATTGAAAGAGAAAATAAGGATAGAAGTGAGTATTTTGAAAATATGGATGAAAACTTTTCTCTTTCTATTTCCCGAAAAGAAATCCTTAAAGATATGATTTATGATAGTATTGATGATTTCATAGCCATAGATGCATTATATTTTTCCCCTGATGCACACGGTGTCTCAAATTTAAAAGAAAAAATAGTTGTAGAAGAGGATTTTTCTCTATTCCTTCAATAGGTTTCCCATGATGTATTTTCACCTGCGATTGAAGAGAAGAATAAAGAGATTGCTCATTTTTCATTGCAAGATAAAATATTTTTGGAATCACCTATATCTGATGAGTATTCAGATGAAGAAGATCAGATCCCTACATCACATTTTGTTGACTTGAGGAGCATCCATCCTATGTATGACAACTATGAATCAGATTCTGATGTGGATATGAAGGAATTTCAAGACCATACTATAGAGCCTTTTCCTTTATACATTAAGGAACAAAATTGTGTGGAAATCAACCATCCTGGGTCCGTAGAAGACATTGAGCAACCATCTCTACTAATGAACAAACTTGCATGCACCATGCTTGAACCTAGATCTGTAGACAACATCAAACAACATATGACTAGCAATGAAATTACTCTGCATCCATGTTCAGATTTGAAGGTAGGTGAAAGTGGAAGCTTCCATGGGAAAGATAATATGCCGAGGATATTTGATCTTTAGTTGGAACAATATCAGGCCGAGGCATTTCCTTATGGTTTTTGTGATCTGTTTTCTGATTATATGGAGTCTTTGAGCAGTTCAAATGAAAAATTGGTTTTTTCAAATAAAGGTTGGTTCTATTGTCCTTTCAAATTGCATTTATGTGTGTCATGGGTTCTTTCATTCGTCTTTCCTAGATCAATAATTTCACCTGTTAATCAATTACTTGTATGGATTCATTAGAAGCATGATTTTACCTGATCTAGAGGAAGCAGTTGATTAGAGTTGGAGTGTGGATAAATAATCTCCGTATATGATCATTTGTTTTTTTAGTTTTCAATAAATAAGCAGAGTTTCTCCCATTATATTAGGATATGGAAGAAAGGAAATATCATATATTGAAGGTATGAAAAGGATTGGTTACATAGGCCAGATGACTCCACAACCCAAAAACTAAGGCACTATAACTGCTTGTTCTTGGCATCTCACAGGGAGCATGCCATCCCCTGTGTAGCCAATGTTATCACATAAAGTTGTCAGTAGTCGCAGGAAGAACAACTCCTTTGTTGCACATGAAACATCCAAGACCAGGACTCAAAGCTAGTCTATTTTGGGATGAAAAACAAGCAAAAGGAGAGTTCAGTTTTCAACAATGAAGATCCTAGGAGTTGTTCAGGTCGATGACTCTCAGGCTTTCAAAATGTCAAATTTGTGCAAGGATTAAAGACTAGCCAAATGTCCCAAAGTACTGAAGTAAATCTGAGCCATTGAAGGTAGAGGACACACATCGACAGATCTCTCACTTCAGGAATTTGAGACTTTGGAGAATTGCATGAGCCAACATAATAAATATCCCAAAGCCCAAACTCCTAAATTAAATCTCAGTCATCCGATACAAGAGGACACGTGGCACTAGATCTCTCACTCCATAAATATGGCGCTCCAGAGGATTGTAAGAGCTATGCATCGAAAAGGCTCGAAGACTAAACTCCCGAAGTAAATATCGGTCATCCAAACAAAAGGGCACATAGAGGCACATCTCACACTTTGGGAATTCAACAGTTCAGAGGATTGTAAGAGATGTCTACTGAAAAGGCCCGAAGCCCGAACTCTTGAAGTAATTGGGGATCGTTGATCTCAAATCAACGAGGATCATGGATATTTGAAATAATTATGTTATTCATCCATTCGACCATTAAGATAAATTGATACCTTTAGCATCTAAGCGCCCGAAGTCCTGAAGTAATCATAGGTTGCCACGTCAACTAGAAGGAAGTACTTCAGGATGTATTCATGCTCAATATTCAAAGCTCTCAAGCCTCAAATTTGGCTCCATATATAAGAACGTTCTAAAGGGATCCTGGAGTTGGGATACAGATAAATTTAGCAGAGGTTCTAAAGTAACAAGGTTTCCCAGATCGTGCATTTGTGTTAGATCGACAACCACGCTTCATTGTCGGGGTGGAACATGCCTGAATGATAAAATTCTAGACAGGTCCTACAATCGAAACCATGCTATAGGGAAGGATGTACATGGGAGTTGGTGGTGAATTTTTGGCTCAAAAGTGGTGTGAATCCAAACCGCCTTTGATGGCCCTGCAATCATGTGCTTATATAACAAAAAATCTGAGAGTAGCACGGGGTCACCCCCCAAGAGTTAAGCCTCTCCCTTATCCCAAGGAAAGATCAATTAAGAAAAGAAGGATCAGTATTTGAAACCTCGGCTCACTCCATAAATATAAGGCATGGAGGGTCTATCCCTAGAACTATCAACTCAAGTTACCACGATGGGTTACAAAGAGGTCTGAATCTTGAACATTATAGCAAGGGATATGATACACCCACTAGTGCTCATCCACTAGGGTCACATCCATATGGATTTCCATATCTCTTTCTCACTACATTACATAGAAGAACCACTTCTTCACTAGTGATCAGCCACTAGGATCACGTTCACCTGTGCTTGTCCATAGGCATATCCACTCAACAAATCTTCTGTCCCGTTTCTTTACACAGAAGAGTCATCTGTAGTTTCTCATCAAGTCTTCTACTCAGAGGAGGCTAATACATCATCTTCATTTATGTTCTCATGATGATGCACCCCACACTTTGGGATTTCACACGTTCACCTTGTGCTCATCCATAGGCACATCCAACTTTGTTGATCACCTTTCTTGCTATGTTACACAAGATAAACGGTTGGAGTTCTTCTCAACTCTCTATATGGAGGAGGTCACCTCTATGTTCCAGCTCTGTCTCAGATAGGAAGCACACACCCTCTTCATGGGATTTCTCTCAGGTTTCTAAGATAGAGAATATATCACATAGCTGTAATGATACACACCTCACAAGTTTGTAATTTGGATAATGTCTCATATAGCTGCAATCATCAACACTACCTCTTAGCTAGGGAGACATTCTTGATCATGCCAAGTCTCACACGAATGTACTTTGAATTTTTTCTTGGCTGGAGTCATCAACACTCCCTCTTAAGTAGGGAGACATTCTTCACTAAGCTAGTTTGGTGAAGATGTCTGGAATCTAATCATGTGTAGGAAGGTACTGCATTTGTATGATTTTCCTTTGCATCATATCTCTAATATAAGGATATTTCATCTCATCGTGTTTCAATCCATCAAGAAACATTGAGTTCTCAAGGAGATTTACACACAACTCTTGGTTATCATCATAGGATCCATCTCATGGTCAAGTAAATTTTTCAGAGGCTTGTGAAGTCACATTTATTTGCACACTCGATGCTATATACTTTGCCTCTATGGTATTTAAGGCTATAGAGTTTCATTTCCTACTGCATCATGAAACCATGGAAAAATTCATGGTAGAAAATCAACCAGATGTTATCTTCCAGTCCATTGTACTTTATGCTCAATTTGAATTGGCATATCTTGAAAAATCAAGTTTACACTGGAAGCAAATCTCAGGCCCTATCCAATTATGCCTCGTATATATCTTAATACATGTTTTTTTGTTGTCTAGTGAGTCTATCTCGGTTGACTCATGAAATGACTAAGCACATTCACTGCATGGCATGAATCAAGTTTGATGTTAACCAGATACATCAGTGATCCAATTAGTTGTGGATCAGTCTCGTTTGAATCATCATCAATCTTCTTCTTTAAATCCATCACGATGGATTTTTCATTCTGTCATACTTGAACTTCTTTAATATTTTCACTGTATATTTTGCTTGACTCAAGAAAATCTCATCGGTCCTCTGTCATACTTCTTGTCCCAAGAAGTAGTGCATCATACTTAGATTCTTCATCTCAAATTCAGAAGTCAGGGATATCCAAAAACAATGCTTTCTGAATAAGTCATCAAAATTAGGCTCTCATCACCAACACTGTAATGATATAGGTTTGGATCAACAACACTCTTGCCGAAATCCAAACTAATCAAGAATTTATCTATATGATATATTTTCCAACTCATGGATGGTAGTACGAATGGAAGTGTATCGGGTTTACTGGATCAAGTGCCTCATCATAGAAAACTCCCTCTTTTTGTGAGAAACCTCTGGCTATAAATCTCATTTTTTATTTCTCGACACTCTCATCAGCTACATGCTTGATCTTATAGATCCACTTGGAAGTTACCAAAGACTTCCCTTATGGTTCTTGAATAATATCTTATGAATCATTATTTAAGATAGACAATAATTCTTTTGTTATGGCATATTTCCATACATGTTCTCTTGTTTCTTCTCTAAGACAAGGAGGCTCAACATCAAAGATGTGGCTCATCACTGAAGTCTAGATCAAAAATCTCTTTTTCTTTATTAGTATGTGCATTTATAGGCTTGTATGTTTCTCTTCCTCTTGCAGACCGAGTCTAGGTAGGCCTTGTATTCCCTACTGCAATATATATCAACATATCAACTATAGAAATTGTATCAGCTGGAATAATGTTTGTCTCCCTCTAAACTATTGAATGGGGATAAGGTATTGTCTTACTTTTAATATCCATATGATATTCTCTGGATCTTTGAAAGACTACATCTTCTTCAAGGACAACATCTCTGCTTGTCTCAATCTATCTCTAACTAGGGATGCTGATTTGGAATGTATTTGAAGATTCACTGTATCCTATCTTTATAAAGGATCTATCTTTGACTTCTTCTCTTTGGGTACATGAAAATACACTGGGCACCCAAATAACCTGAAGTTTTCAATCTCAGGCTTCATTCCGGTGAAGACTTCTTTCGGAGCTATGTTTTTCAAAGTCTGGTGAAGACTCTTTTTCTGAACATATACCATGTCGTGCATGCTTATACCCATAGAATCATAGAAATATTATGATCATGTGTTATTGCATTGGTTTCTCCAATAATGGTTCTATTGTTCCTCTTTCTCAAATAGTTTCAACTCCCTCTGATTCAAGTGGATCCCTATGAAGGATAAACATCTTCCTTTGATCTTAACCTGTCTATAACAAGAAAACAAGAGGAACACAATCAATAATATCTCCTAAAGGATAATAATGAGTGCATCTCTAGAATTAAAACAATTTAAGGATTGTTTTCATAGCTACAACACCTACTTGTAATGTAGCGAACTTTAGAAATATAGGTTAGAGGAATGATAATTACAACAATCAAACCTAGAGTCTTCACTTTGAGTGTGTTGTTCCTCTGAATGCATTGAGATCCCTCCAGATCCATGACTTCAACAAAATGTTCCTACCTCTTTCAATTTCCCTTATGACAATGATACAAATAATATATATACAAGTGCGTACCTGAGGGTCCTGATATGATTTCTCCAATGGATCCTGGCTGATCTTTTTCCTCTTGACATCTTCATGAAGGAGGTATATCACAGTGACACCTTTTTTAATCACCCACAATAATTCTTCCTTTGAATTCTTGTCTTCCAAAAACTTGAAATTGCTTGATACATCAAGCTTAACTTCCATCATATTTTTGTTCATCATAATTTTAGATTTTTCACAACCCTTTGTCAACTGGGTTAGAAAACCTAATGGCTAGGCTGGGCTAGAAATTTAAGGTTTTTTTTTTATTATGAATACCAACAATAGTCCTTTGAAACATGAGACAACACTGGTGAGCTAAAGATCTCTGTGAATGAGTTGCAAAAACCCTAATAGTGAAATTTCTGCAAAAATTTGTGAAACCCTAGAAACCCTAGGGCCAAAAAGTCAAAATGATCAGAAATGAAATCTGAAGATTGTTGGAGGTGCAATGAAGGAGGATGTACACTCCTATGACAAAATTATCCCCAACATCCAAGTATTAAGTTCTGAAACTCAAAAGGAAGGAGGGACGTAGGAAATTTCTAGAAACCATAGGAGGGTCGTACGGTTCTACAAAAAGAGGATGATTTTCCTTAAAGATTTGTGAAATGGGTTCTTCAAGACCTATTCTCTGAAACCATGTTGATTTTTAAATACGCTAGGTTAACCATGTATTTCATTCCAATCTTTCATTTTTCTTAACCATAAACAATAATGTTGCAGCAACCAAGATCACAAGAAGAAATGCCATGCACAAGAACACAAGAAGTATCCTAGGAAACCCTTCTCAACAAGGGAAGAAAACTCAACCAAATCATTTTCTATATTCCTAAATATAAATACCTTCACCACTAATAAGACCTATCACACAAGAAGGTTCTTAAACCCTAGAATACTAGTGCCCAAGAGAGGCATGCACTTTTCCCAAGAAGATGTACTCGCTCAAATTTCCAAAATCACATGAAAGACTTGATTCCTCAAAGGGGAATTTACCTTTATTTATACTAACCCGAACCTGTCAACAGAAGTGTCTATTGGCACAACAGGGTCGACCTCACTAGATTATAATATAATTAATATTAACTGGAGAATAATTATCTTTTACATTAATTACTAGTCACATTAAGGTGGGGCCGACCTGTACCCTTTACATCAAAATTAGGGTTACATGCAGGAATGACTCTTAAACAATATAGCAAGGGATCTGATACACCCAATAGTGGTCATCTAGTAGGGGCACATCCATAGGGATGTCCATATTTCTGGATCACTGCATTACACAAAAGAACCACTTCTTCACTAGTTCTCAACCACTAGGATCACGTTCACCTGTACTCGTCCACAGGCATGTCCACTCAATAGATCTTCTTTCCCAATGCATTACATAGGAGAGTCATCTGGAGTTTCTCATCAAATCCTCTTCTCATAGGAGTATAATACATCATCTTCATTTCTGTTCTCATGACGATGCACCGAGCACTTTGGAATTTCACACGTTCACCTTGTGCTCAACCACAGGCACGTCCAACTCTGTAGATCACCTTTATCACTACGTTACATAGGAGAATCATCTAGATTTATTCTCAACTCTCTATATGGAGGAGGTCATCTCTATGTTCCATCTCCGTCTTAGATAGGAACCACACACCCTCTTCATAGACTTTCTCTCATGTTTGTAAGCTGGAAAATATCTTACATAGCTGGAATGTTCTACATCTCATAGGTTTGTAAGATGGAGAATGTCTCACACAGATGAAATAATCAAAAAATAATTGTATAAATACTTCTTCCTTGGAAGTATTGAGGGTTTATTTTTTCACCCAGGAGCTATTGTGTAACGTTTTCAAAGGATCGACCAGTAACAAAACAAGCCTATTCACATGATTCTTATGTCATATTGTTGGTGATGTCTCTCTCTCTTTGTTGAATGTTTTCTTTTCTCAGTGATCATTTATGTATTTCAAATTCTAATCATTAAAAGGAAGTCAATAGAAAATAATTTATCTTGTATACTCTGTCTCTAGTCTTTTAATGATCTATATGTTTTCATTCAAAATTGAGTAAAGGAATTCTTAACTGCTCCTCTACTTAGTGGACTTCCCCTCTTGTTTTATCTTATTCATCTCATTTAATCTCAATAGATACTATAGTTTTAATGCCCTTCATTGTGAAGAAAACCTTAGAAAAATATGAATTTGATCCTTATATATAATACAGACCCCATAGGCCAATGGAACATTAAGCATTCTTTCAGCCAACTATTACAAACAAACACACAATTTTAGACTATCATAACTAGCCTAACATTTAAAAACTTAAACAAATATAAATATTATAGAGAGATCCCTCTCTGAAGCTGGTAGGGATAGATCCCATCTTCAAAAGTGGTTTTGATAGTTACCTCTGTCAATTTCTTCTACCCTTCGACAACCTCTGGAAATTACAGAGTCATAACATAGTCACATTGTTGGTGATGTCTCTCTCTCTTTGTTGAATGTTTTCTTTTCTCAATGATCATTTATGTATTTAAAATTCTAATCATTCAAAGAAAGTTAGTAGAACAAAATTTATCTTGTATACTATGTCCCTTGTCTTTTAATGATCTATATGTTTTCATCCTAAATTGAGTAAAGTAATTCTTAACTACTCCTCTTCTTAGTGGACTTCCCCTGTTGTTCTATCTTATTCATCTCATTTAATCTCAATAGATCCTACAATTTTACTACCCTTCACTGTGAACAAAACCTTAGAAAAATCTCAATCTGATCCTTATCTATAATACAAACCCCATAGACCAATGGAAAACTAAGTATTCTTTCATCCAACTATTACAAACAAACAAACTCGGACTGTCATAACTAGCCTAATTTTTAAAAACATAAACAAATATCATTATTATAGAGAGATCCCTCTATGAAGCTTACAGGGATAGATCCCAACTTCAAAAGTGGTTTTGATAGTTACCTCTATCAATTTCTTCTTCCCTTTGACAACCTCTAGAAATTACAAAGTGCTAACATAAGGGAAGGTGAAATAGGAAGCACATGAAACAAAACAAAAAAAACTTACTGCCCTAACTATGTAGGGATTTGAAGATATTTTGGAAACTGTGGAAGAAATAATAAAGGAAGTTTTGGTAGCTAAGTAATCCTCCAAAAAGTTCATCCAATTATGGAGGAGTGTCCAGTAGGCCTAAGTGCCGGGGGACGAGTAACATGTGAGTGTTCGGGGCCTGCTGGACAGTCATTATGGAAATAGTATTTATAAAACTTCTAAGTATGAGAGATGTGCACAACAAAAGATGAAGAAGAAGAAGGAGGAATAAAAGTTAGATTCAAAAGTGCACAATCGAGGCACAATTACGAGTACAGTGTGCAACATGAACATATAAAACAAAGGAATAAAATAGAGGAATAAAGAAGAGAATAAATAAAGAGAAGAAAGTGGGAGAAAAGTAAGGATGACAACCTGACGTGATAAATATAGAAAGACACACAAAATTAGGAAGAATAATAGTCAAAGTGGAAAAGGAGCATGCAGACAGAAAAGTAGGTAAATCATCCTAAAAAAAGTCATCTTGAGTTATCATAAGTTGTAATAGGGCTTTGGGGTAAGAAAAGTAGGGTTTTAAGCCCTATAATTCATGTATAAATATGTAATGGGTTGGGATAATAGGGGTTCCAATGAGTCGAGATAGTTTAGTAGAGTTCTGGTATGGTTGAGAAGAGAGTGATAGAATGATATGGAAAACTGACTATTGAATCTATGTCTGAATGTTAAGGAGATGATAAAAAGAGAGGGAGAGAGGTTTGGATTGCAGAAAGACTAGGCTAGCAGAAAGAAACAATAGCATGATGGATCTTTGTAAGTGCAGTGCGCAAGCTAGAGACTATTGCATAAATAATAATAAAGAAGAAAGTCATTGTGGATGTAGCCCAAAGTTTGGTGAGCCATGCTAGCTACTATGTTTATTTTCATTTTATGTGATTGAACATGGATACTTTCTTGATACATGTTAGACTAGAATTACTCTTTGTGTGATCATTTTACAATAGTAGGAATATTATAGTAATTGGCTTCTATTGTAATCTAAAGTATAATGGTAATAGATAACTGAAATCACTAAGTAACCTAAGAAGAGAAAAGACATAATAGTGTGCAAAAAAATAATAAGTAAGAATAAAAATATGATCACTGCCCATTCCCTAACTACTACAGAAACTTGGTTCCTACATCCCCAATATATGCCTCAAGTGAGACTTCACGTACATGTAGGTGATGCTGAAAGGGCTGGTGTCTAAAGGGTTTTGTTGGTCAAGATAAATCAAACCTAGGATCTTACAACCATGCACAACACCAACATAGAAGTAGACATGATTTATAATAAATTATTCTATATAGAAACAATGGAATCATTAAGAAGTATAAGAAAATAACTAGAATCATATTGTGGGGAGACTAAGGTTATTTTTCTTAAATATACAACAATTTATAGCCTTGAATATCAAGAGGAAATTCAATATGTTCTGGATTGCACATATACTCTTGTTGAGTATAATTCATTATTCAATTTTGTGAATTTCTATGCTATCTATATAGATAGTTTTGCTAATGTTCATTTACAAGGAGATATAAAAGACCATTATGTTGGTGTTTCTTTATATTCTAATTTTGAAATGAAATAAAATAGGAGAGTGAGTCAAAGTTCAAAATAATTTAAGATATAGGTTTTCATAATGTTTCAACTCAACCTCACCAATTACAAATATACATGGAAGAATAGAAGGAAAATTCTCAAGACATGGTTACTAAAATACAATCTCATGTAGCTAGTTCATTTGGGATAAATTATCTACTCATCTATAGCTTGCAATTTGAGGTTAATAACTAAATTAAGTAAACATTGTTTATAATAGCCCTATTTTTTTATGATGTTGTTCCTTTGTTATGAGTGGACTTATGTAGGGTTTAATCAGTCCTTGACCATATGAAGGATAATATTATCAATCAACTAGAGAAAAGGATGATTGCAAAAGGACCATATTATGCAACACCTAACAAATTATTAGATCCATAAGAAAAGGAAACAATAGATTTACACCTAATCATATAACACAAAAAAAGGGATGATTATCTACACACACACACACACACACATATTCAACAATTATTTATCTATAAATTTGAATTGATTTTCATGATGAAGTACATCACTTACCCTTAGATTCCTTTCAAGAGTTACGTATTTCTCATAACTATTTGTTAGAGATAATTGGATCTTGGATGGAGTCGTAACTTTTTCAATGTTTTCCTAATGCAGTTACCCTTGCTCATGTACTAAATCACCTACAAAAATAGGTTTTTTCCCATAGAGTGTACAAATAATATATAACTACATTAACATAAATTTAATAACTAAAATAATGACAGGAAAAATTATAGTCACCGAAACAAATATGGAAAAAAGAGACAGATCCATTAAATAGGGACTCATGAAAATTATTAACAAGCCATAAAATTGTCTTCCATAGTCTCATTATACTATCATTCAAATATAACACAATAATCATTCAAAATACATGACTAGAAAGCATGCTCATTGTTCTACATTATCCCACTAAAAATTGGTGTTCTTTCCTCTACCTTGTTGTTTCTAGAAACATCCCTTCTTCTGTTTCCTTTCCTTCATTATATTCTACTTCGAACGAAACTATTTCATTTCCCCCCATCAAGCTAACCCCCTCAATATTTCCCTTTCTTTATTTTATTTTGTTTCTTGGAAATCGAACCTTATCTCTTCCCCCACTGTTTCTTTTTTTTTCCACTACCAAATGCATTGGATGTTGGGAAGTTACAACTATCCAAATTATCATATGTTTTCCAAATATGAGTTGGAAACTTAGATAGTTGTAGAGGTTAAATTCCTCAATAATTTAAAGTGATTACTCTTTAATCATGTTGTTATTCTACCGATTGTTAAGGAATTCTTGCAAGACGTGTGGAGTAATGATTTGTATCATTCTAACAGAGTTTCCCCTCACCTAGAGTTGCAGTGTTGGTGTTCCAGCAACATGTGTTACAACATAGGTGTTACAAAAATGGTGTTATAAAAACATGTTACAACACTGTGTTACAACACTATGCTACAACATTGTGTTATAGCAATGAGTTACAACATTATGTTACAACAAAGTGTTACACCATTGTGTTACAACAATGTGTTACATCTCTATGTTACAACACTGTGTTATAGCAATCATGTTACAACAATAAGAGTTGTAGCACTTATCTCACCTTACAATTTATTAACTTGAAAATGAAAGGGTTTTGGTTGATGTCGATTGGTTGAGGAAAAATATGCTCTTGCATCATTTCCATAAAGTGGTCAATGTCTACTACTCCTTGCTATGAATTACCTTATCAATGTTATAATTATTTAAATCCTTCATGAAAATATATTTCATCCATTCAAACCTATGGAAATACTTGATTTTAATTTAGTTTTTAAAATCCCTGGATGCCTACATTAATGTTATGACTTCACTTGAGATACATATTCTAGTGGTTAGTGTAGGATAGGAAAGGGTACCATAACTAGTTTTTTCTTATTTCATGTTATTTAGGAGAAAGGATTTGTACAATTTTAGTTTTATTGTATTAATTTCACTTGTTTTATGAAACAAATACTTAAGATGTTAGAATAAACTAGAATTACACACCATGTACACCGATGTGAGAGTGAAGAATAAGTCCAAGATATATAAGAGAGATGAGTTAAACAATAACTCCTTAAATAATAGGAGAACCTCCTCCAAATAATTAGATGCATTCATACATCACAATTCTAATGTCCTTAATAATGAATACATGATCTCTATATATACCTATTTAGAACTACACATGAGGCCCCTTTAATATTAGGGAAACCATATTCTAAATAAAGCGATGCTTATTTTTCTATCATTTGTGGTAATAGTATTGTTGTTTTCTGTTCTAGTTAATTTCCTAAATATTTCAATTGCACATCAAATGGTATCAGAGCTTTGATATGAGATGTTTCTTCTCTAGTGAGTTTGAAATACAATTTTTTCT
>JASDQU010504338.1:1046-13587 GCA_032191745.1 Picea mariana | reverse complement strand
GGGAAATAACTCCATGAAGAAATAAAAGAGTGGAAAAGAGAAGGTACCCCTCATTCTTTCATTCACTCGTTTGGAAAAATGATTTTTGAGAGATCTTGAGGAAAGAGTCTAGGGTTTTTGGAAACCCTTATACATTTGTTGGCTTCAGTGTTAAAACTATACACCCTAGTGAGTCTAAGGGAGAGATCATTGCATTTTTCTCATTGGGATTCAACTGGATTGTATTTCCATTTTTGTTGGTCAAGTTGTTAAGTGGGGAGGTCGAATTATTCTTGGAAAACTAAGCTTCCCTCAATCTGGGTGCATTCGTGAGGAGTTGGGTGTATAGTCTAGCTAGTGTACATAGTTTTCATGCGTGGATCCTTACCTCACTCATCTGGAGCAAGTGAGGTCATATTTTCTGAAGATAGGGGTGATTTTAGTGAGAATAATTGAAGAATATTATTGATGGGTTGTATTACCGTCACTGTGGGGAAATTTTCCTCTTGGTATCCATTGGTGGAAGTGTTGATATCGTAGTTTATTAATTGGGGTCCCTTACATCTGTTAGGGACAAATTTATTTACCCATCCCGAGTCTCATATTCTATAGGTCTCACTTCCTACCCAAACAACACATTTCTTCTTGGTAGAGAGTGCTAACTCAGAGCATAGTTTATTCTTAGTATTGTTGGAGCATGTCACTATTGAGAGGCAAGTTGGTTGTGTGTATCGAGTTGTTGGTTGGTGGAGACATATTCTTATAAGTTGGATGTATTCACTTTTTAATTTTTGGTAGCTGTGATCGAGGGTACTCATTGTTGGGTGTGTGACCCCCTTTGGAAGCCATATATTGCGATAATCCCTCAAATCTTGTAAGTATTAATACAACAATAAATATCAGGTTAATTACTTCATATTTCAGTTCTATTTTCTGATCCAATAAATGTTTAATGGATGCTACAATGTATTAATTGTATTAGTTTCTTTGATCTTCATATATTCTAGAAGATTTCAGTTTATATTGCCTTCCAAATCTGAGTAGCCATTAGATCTCATGGGGAATAATAAATTATGCTAAAAACACTATATCAACAAACATTCAATTCTTCTAAAAAAAAATTGTTTGATGAAACAATTACTCTCTAAATTGAGAAAATTTTCCAAAAACTTTAGTGGGAATATTACACATTGAATATGACATCTCTACTCCCAATGATTTTGTGATTTTCATAATCCCATAAGATATAACCAAAATCATGAACACCGTATCCAATAAAGGTACAGTTCTTGGATTTTTCCTCAAGCTTTAATCTATTTTATTTATTGATATGGACAAATGATTCAAAACTGAAAGTATTAAGAAATCGATAGTTTACCTTTTTACTTGTCCATGCCTCTTCTGGAATTCCACCATCCAAATAAATTGAAGGTCCTTTGTTTATCAAGTAAAATAAAATATCTACAACATCTTCCCAAAACTTTAAGGGAAACCCTACATGAAATATCGTACTCCTTTCACCCTCCATTATTGTCCTGTTCATCATTTCTGACACACCATTTTCTTGTGGTGTTCCTAGAAATTTCTTCTTTCTACGAATCCCATCATATCGATAGTAACCACCAAACTCCTTGTTGCAATATTCAGATCCGTTGCCTGATAAGAGATACTTCGACCTTTTTCTTCTCTCATTCTCAACCAAATATTTCCATTTCTTAAAATTTTCAAAAACATCATATTTTTGTCGAATGCAATAAACCTAATTTTTTCTAGTTGCATTATCAATAAAAGTGACATAGTAATGAGAGCCTCCAAGAGATGATACATGATATGGTCCCCATACATCTGTACACACAAGATATAACCTTTCGCTCTTCTTTTCTTTTCCAACTCTAAGAAATATGAATCTCTCCTGCTTTCCATAAGCATAATGCTCATAGAAATACAAATCAATTTGTTTAAGATCTAGAAAAAAATTCCTTTTGTGAAGTATATGCATCCCCTTCTCACTCATTTTTTTGAGCCTATGATTCCAAAGAGCTATATCCACTCCTGTAGAAGTTAAAGAGATAGAACAATCAATATTACCAGTACATAAATACAATGTACCTACCTTCTCTCCTTTTTCTATCACTAGTGATCCTTTGGTGACCTTCCACACCTTATCTGTAAATATGGATCTACATCCTTCAATTTCCAACTACCATGTTGAAGTTATATTTTTCCATAGGTATGGAACATGTCTTACCTCTTTCAACAACCATTGGTTTCCATTCTTTTTCTTTATTTGTACCTTTACCATTATAACAATTTTGCATGGTGTATCATCACCCAAATGAACCTGTCCAAAATCACATTGAACATAATCTAGAAAATGTTTCCTATGGGGTGTGGCATGAAAGGAATACCCTAACTCTACTACCCAAGACTCATAAATATTATCTACAGAAAGAATCAAAGAATCTTGTAACACATCACCTGTTACATTTCCTTCCTGATTTTTCTCCTTCTGTCCATCTCTTTGTTTCTTTGGAGCTCTACAATATCTCTTCAAATGTCCTTTCTTTCCACAATTCGATCACTCTATTTTTCCTATTATTCATTTGGATCTGACCTTCCTAGAATTCTCATGGCTCCCTGAGCCATTTCCTTTATCCTTTTGTCTTCCGGTGTTCTCGATGTTTAATGAATTACCTGATGTCTCACCTGTGATTTTCCATCTCATTTCCTCACTAAGGATAACACCAAAAACATCATCAAATTTTAGAGTGTTTGAACCAACGATAGAGTTACTTACAGCCATGAACAAGCCATTCTTACTTTCTGGCAATGAGAAAAACATTATAATATCCTTGACCTCATCATCAAATTCCACATTTATAGAACTTAGCTAATTAGTATCTGTATTAAATTCATTTAAATAATCTGCAATAGACCCACCTTCTGTCATCTTAATATTAAATAATCGCTTCATTAGAAATACCTTATTGGACTTCAAGGTTTTTTCATATAGTTTAGCCAATGCATCCATTAGTTCCTTTGTTGTCTTTTATTTTGAAATATTGAAATCCATTAATGCTTCGAGGCTTAGCCGTATCGTTTCTAGTACCTTTCTGTCGAGAACCTCCCATTCTTCATCCTTCATGGTTGTCAACTTATTTTCTATTCTTCCCAATGGTAGAAATATATCCTTCTGATATAAATAATCTTCTGCCTACATATTCTATAATTGGTAGTTTTGGTCGTTAAATTTCTCGACGCTAAAATTTCCATCTTCCTCTATTGCTCCCACTCAAACCAGTAACCCTCTTTTCCTGCGAGTTACCTTTTCTTTGATATGAGTTGTTAGAAAAACAGGAACGCAGAGAAATAAAATAAAAAATGTGGAAATAAAACACATAGATACACAATAAAATAGAGACACAAATATACGTGCTTCACCCAGTGTTGGCTTCATCCACCAGATAAATTTCCAAGTCCTTCCTTTTTATTATCCAACAAAATTAAGGGATACAACCTACAACACACTTTTTGTAACTTCCTCTTCTTTCTCTCATAGTCTACTCTCTCAGAACACAATATTCACAATAATAGACAGCCATGATACAATTTTGTCATAAGAGAGGGTTTCCTTCTAGGTCAAAATAACCTAAAATAAATCTACCATCATATATAAGACCTTATAATGAACGATCAATATTGAATACAATATTTTAGAAGGTAATGTTTCCCAAAATTTCACTTCGGGGGAACTACCCCTGAATCCCCAACCAGGGACCCCCTTGGAACCCCTCCCAGGACTCCCCTAGTGAGAGTCATTGGGGGGAAATCCCCCACACACTCCCCCATTAGCAAATGAGGTCCAAGAATGGTTGAAACAAACCTCATAATCAAGAATATAATCAGGCTCCAGAATCAACACAAACATATGTTCTTTCATTTTTGCAGAATCTACCACACAAACATGTAGAATTATCTAAAGTGCTCAAGTCATCCCAATAGTGTGGCAAATCCCACCATGATTCTCATCATTACCCTACAGTTTTTACTCCTAGTGATAAAGTCTGGTTTTACATGGAACACTAATTTTTTAAATCTCAACATCATCATAAAATAAAGCCTCTCTGTTATGGACCTTATAATGTTCTCAAATTGATTGGGTGTAGAATATCAAGCCCTAAGTTGGATCGTGCCACACAACAATTCTAACTCTCTAATACTATCAAATAATAAAATTTTCTACATATGAATAGATGTATCCAGTCTAACAACATAAATGCAAGTAGAAATATAACAATAGTTTCATAATAGAATTAACATAAAATAAACAACACATAATAACACTTATCTTTTTTGTAAATCACCAACTACATGTATACATAATACATTCCTCCCATCCATAGACTTTGTTGCTCATAAACGCTCGACAGTAGGTCATCCATGAGCTAATTCTTAAAAATCCACTAGGGAAGGCTTCCTAAGCCATACCAAGGTCTAAAAAGCATGCTAAAACTCATGTCAAGGTGCCAACTATTGAACTAGCCTACAACCTCCCTTCTCTGATCAATTGTCCTTTGGATTCCCCACTTCCCTACCAGGGATTCAACAACAGGTCAAAAAGAAAGTCTTAGAGCTCTGTAGCTATTAACTAGTGCATAGGGAGAGAAATTCATAGGATTTCTCTCACTTGAAGGGAATTCTCACGGGCCTAACAATTGATCCCTTTAGAATTCAGATATTCCTGACACCCTACTTCTTTGTCTCAAATTACCCAGGTTTTTTGGTTACAATCAACTCCCCAAAGCTTTCCAAGTAGATTTATGGATGATGAATGGAAAAGTGTACGTGAGAGGGATGAAAGTGAAGAGTGAAAAATGATGGGAGAATAATGGGAGCTATACTTTTTATATGCATGTTCCTAACTTGACACTTTTCATGTTTTGAACTACCTTGGGCTCCAATTGTGGTATGTTACACCATCCTAAGAACTTAAGATAAAATTTAATATAATTAGAATTTAGGAAATATTAATATAATATTCCCTTGGGCATAGTCCCTCTTGGATTAGTCCCTCTTCATATAATCTTAGCCCCCTTTTCCCTTCTAGTGGAATTCTATCCCCCTGTACTCTTTTTGTCTGATTGATCTACAACAATGATGTATTTTTGTTAAAAATTCGAGTGTGATTACATATTACAATGTTTGGCTTAGTGTCCTTTTAGCATATATTCTCTCTAGGCTAAAAATCACAATGAAACTCTAGCCTCAAAATACATATACAAAGGCATTCTAGAAACAATCATTCTGGCTCACCAACCTATATTTACATTACAATTGGGGTTTGGCCTAGGGGTACTACATTAGGGACAATGCTTATGGCCTTGAATTTCCACCCCGACTAGGAATTCATGATGTGGTGAATGTGAATAGTCTAAAACAATATGATCCCCCATTGTTATAATATAATGTCAATGTATTTCTTCTTGTCAAGTTAATCCCTTATTTCCATCCTCCCTTCCTACAAGACAACTTACTTGACACTCTCCATACCACCACTCATAATAAAAAATACACCTCTTACCTTGTTGTCCCCACTGACCAACCTCCTACTCAGATTAAATGTTTTTTGGGAGCTGCCATGCACAAGATTTTCCTCATTTGGTGAGGGAAGTATGGAAAATTCATGGATTAAATAGGGAGGAATTGGGAAACTAAAAAAACATCCATGTGAAACCGAAGGAAGGTGCACTTCCTCAACCAACTGGATTCTTGGAAGGCACACTCTCTCAGGTCATTGGAGGATAATAATAGATGGAAACAAGTCCCAAGGAATTATTTGATCATATCTAGATAACTAGTTATAGTTTTACTCATTCAAGCATCATGTAATAACATGCATCTATATAAGCATGCCTCCTATTATAAATAAATTTATGGCTATTTTTCTCTCAGTTTTGGTGATAATATTGTTGTTTATTTTTCTAGTTAATTTATCGAGTATTTCTATTGCATATCACATGCTTTCTTCTTTCCGTTGATGATGATCCATCCATCCTAAATCATTTTTTTTTTTGGTTATAATCCTTGGTGGATAGTTGTTACATAACTCTCTGTCCCTTGATTCCATGTATTATTGTTGAAGCTTCTCCAATTTGTAGTAGATTTTGGTCTATGATAATATACCTTTTACTAATTGTTTTGTGATGCTATGTTCAATGAATATTGATAAGTATTCCAACTTCTTCATTGATAATGTTGATATTTATATTCTTGTCTTCCTTGAAATATTTCCTAGTAATGAGGGTGTTGATATGGTTTCACACTTGATGGTTTCCCTTCATTCTGCAAACCCATTTCATCTATATTCTTTTAAGAGACAATGACATCCTCTATAGTCTTTGCTTGTTTTTTTATACTCTAGCCTTGGAAATAATACCATCATATTTTTCATGTAGATCTACTATATGGAGTTCAACTTCTTCAAGAATCTTATTCTAACCTTCTTGAATCGTGTCTTCTTTCTCCTTTTGAGGTTGCAATGTGATGCCATCTATCAAATTATTTTTCTCTTCAATTATATATTGCATTTTTTATTGCACCTTATTAGTATTTATGGATTCCTCGAGCTTCTTGTAAATTTCCTCTTCAAGTTTTTTGATAGTGTCCTCCTCAAATTGTGTGGTAATGTATTCATCCCTATTATTTGATTCAGACTCCTGTAATTTCCCTTTCACCTTATTATCATCATTAATAATTTATTTATTATGGTTACATAATTTTTTCATTTCCTCATCTCTCTTTTTCAATTCTTCCTTTAAATCATTTTTCCCCAACTTCTCATTGCTGATATTTTTTTTCTTTAAGTTCTTGACCTCCTTAATGAGTGATTTGTTAAAGGATTTCATCTTTTCCAACTCATCATATTTCTTAATACTATATTTTCTTAGTTCATTATTCTCCTTTTTCAATTTGGAGACATTTTATTTTGATTAATTTAATTGCAATTGAATTTTATGCATATCCTCCATTCTTTTTTTATCCTTGATCCATTTATTCGAGAAGATATTTTCTAAATTTTCCCATATGGGGGAGAGTATATTACCTTCATCAAGTCTATCCCACCACTTGCAAGATTCACCATGAAACTTAATACTTTCCCCAAAAGGAGTCTTACACTATTATTTTACCATCCTTAACCATTCCATGGGATTTACTTCATAGTTATCTTCATACCCTTTAAATCTAGCTATTTCAATTCATTATTAAGAAATACTCAAATTGCAACATAAATATATTGACAATAATATCCAAAATGGTTATTATTATTTTCGAAACATATTATCGCGTGTTTACTCTTTCCAATGGATTTTGAATTACCTCAATTAGACATCCCAATCAAAATTTATGATAGTTTTAAGTGAACCTACCTTTGAAACCATGATTTGGACTCTGTCCTTTTGGTCGGCGTTCCTTCTGATGTATTTCAGAAATTTTAGCCCTTCTGAGTCTAAACATTTGGCCTTTGGTACTCTTATATGTCTTCTAATGCCACATGTCTAACATAAATTTTATGTGTCAAATGAAATTTATGGTAACTTTCCCAAACCTTGTTGATATTTTTCTTTTTTTGGAGAGAGAACTTGTATAAAATGCTATGTGTGCAATGTTTCATACCTGATTCTGAAATTTATACCTGAAATACTAGACTACCCTCTTTCAGATACAACTAGTGGCACTAATTTTGGATCCTGAATGAAGAATATATGACTATTTTACCCTGAAAACCTGTTTGATACTAGTATTAGTACTATTCAAATAAGCCCAAATTCCACAAACTATATCTAAAAAAATGAAATGATCCAAACTATAAAAAATTTACCAAGTTAAATTTTCTATATTTTCTTAGTATTTTGCAAATTTCATAGTCTGAAACATCAACAAATGAAATTTATAGAGAAATTCCCCAAATGACTTGTTTGAGATTGATATCTAGGGCTAATAAAAATCCCTAACTTCCATGCGATATATATACAAAATTATAATGAAGTAGAACGTGAACCTTTCACCAAAGGTACATTGATATCTCTTATAATTAACCTAAAACTTTCTATATCTAAATCATCCCCAAAAACAATTATAGTGAAACATGTCAATATGACTTGCTTGAAGTAGAAAAACCCTAGGATCAATGTTCTCAAACCAAACGTTATGAACCAAATACTTAAAACTTCATAATAAACCACAAGTACACACCATGTACACCAATGTGAGTGTGGAGAACAATTCCAAGAATATAATAGAGACGAGTTACACAATATCTCCTTAAAGAATAGGATAACCTCCTCCATATAACCAAATACATTCATACATCACAATTCCCATGTCCTCAATAATTAATACATGATCTTTATATATACCTATTCACACCTACATGTGAGGCCCCTTTAATATTAGGCCAACCCTATTACCTATACATTTACACATTACATGTACATTTAGGCCCATATATTCCACCCACTTGGGGTCATTCCATATACATTTAACCCCACATATTCCATCATTTGGGTCGTATCATGGGAGTTGAAACACTTATCTCACCTTACAATTTATTAACTCAAAATTGAATTGTTTTTGGTTGATACATATTTCTTGAGGCCAAATATGCTCTTGCATCATTTCCAAAAAAGTGGTATGCATATACTACTCCTTGTTATGAACTAACTTATTGATGTTATAATAATTTCAATTTCAATCCTTCATGACAATGTATTTTAGCAATTCAAACCTATGCACATATTTGATTTTATTTGATTTTTTAAAATCCTTGGATGCCTACAGTAATGTTATGATTTCACTTGACATACATATTATAGTGGTTAGTGTAGGATAGGAAATTGTATCATAGATATTTTTTTTTATTTCATTCTATTTAGGAGAAAAGATTTTCATAATTTTAGTTTTATTGCATTAATTAATTTTACTTGAATATCCCTTAATGCCACTAGGCCATACATGTATACACTTTATTTTCTTTATCGAATAGTCTAGTTTTTCTCTAAATACAAAAGTTTGGCTAAAGCAGATTCTCTCGTATTATTCAAGATTCCTACAACATGAAAATGATAAGATGAAGAATAAAATTAGAAACATCCAGATAGGTATGGGTTTTGTTAATCCAAGAGCTAGATATTTTGTTGAGTTAAGGTTAATTTTATAAGAAATTAAACAATCTGTTTAATGCAGAACATAATTTGGGTAGTTAAATCAGTTGATTAGTTTTATCATACATTTGTGTATAAAAAAGGTTCCATGTGTGGCTGATTTTTTGTCCTTACTTTTACCCCTCAATGTATATTTACTGATTATATGATAATTCATTTTAAATATTACAAAGTTGACCAAATATAGCCTATATAAATAAATAAAAAAATAATCATGTCTGAAGAGTAATGCAAAAAACTTACCATGATTAGTTGTTTTGGTCCTGTAAATGTTTTTTGGTAATCGAATTATCCTATGAAGGTCTTATATACAGAAATGTATGGTGGAAAAATCCTCATACTTGAGAAAGGAAAACATAACCTACACATGAATTATTAAGAGAAGAAATATCTTATGAATCATTAAAGAGATTTTTTTTGGAAGCTTCAACTTATGTCCAGAGCATAGAAATATTAATAATTCATTTATTTTTTCATTGTGAATGATTCCCTGAAGTTTTAGAGTCTACCACATTTCATTTCCTTCCAAATAATAAAAACCTATTGTTATCCCCTAGTCTAGGGATAACTAAGGATATCATGTCTTTAGGTCCACATTTACTAGATATGGAGTGCCGAGAGTCATACGAATTGAGCTTTCCCCAGGAGGGCCCCTCTTTTCTTCTGTGCAATCCACATATCACTAGCGGTAGTATCCATCACAGTAGCCTGGTCCTGGAGTAGCAATGAGTCTTTCTGATGCAGGAGCATCACTCCACCTCAACCATGCATTAGAAAGTCAGTGCATCCACGAAATTAGAGGGAACAGAACCTGAAGAAGGATGTGCCAACCGTCCCAAATTTTTAACTAAATTTGAACTTTTAATGAAATTCAATGTAATTTAAGTTTGTAGGCTCAAAAAAAACCGAGCCACTATATTTGTATATGCCGAGTATTGTAACGGCTAAATTCACCATTAATGGCTAACAATTAGGTGGATCTAGATCCAATGCAGACTAGATGGTGATTTAATTTAATTAATGAGGTAGGTGGAGGACGGCGCAAGAATCCCCTCCTTTGTAAAAAATATCTTTGTATCAATTTTTCATTAGTCAGTTAGTGGTAGAGTTAGAAGAGAGGATAGGAAAAAGAGTTGAGGACTCTGTAGCATTCCATCCTTGTAAACATTTGTAATAACATTTCAGATATTAATACAAGGAGTAGATTTCCCTGACCATGAGGTTTCTGTGTGTTTTTATGAGTTCTTTTGAATGTCTTTGAAAGTTTTTTCTATGTTTATGAATGCCATAGATGCATATATGTTTCAATTTGTAGGAGTAGGAATAATTCTCTGTCTATAGTTTTTGAGAGGTTTTGGGCTCTCATGGTTGTGCAACGAGTGCACCTTAGAGTTGTTAGAGAACTCTAAAAGTCTAGTGCAAGGAGTTCGCAAGAACTATATTTAGAGTTTTGTGAGGAGCATTCCAAGTAGGTACACCAAAACTATTTTAAATCTCAAAATGAATAGTGCAGGAGAAGACATGCCAAAGTTAATGAACACTCCAAGGAGGATCTGGAAGGAGTGCATCGAGAAGGTGAAAGGAATTCATGAGAATATGTTTCAGGTTCTACGAGAAGGCTTCCAAGAGGGAACACTAGAAGGTTAAGAATTGAAGGAGAGTTGAGTGCAAGTATACACAGAGAGTGCAAGGAGTGTGTAAGTGAATTTTCAAAGTTTAGGATTCAAAAAGTGAACCTGCGCAAAGACTGGATGAAAAAACACACACTGTTAAAGTGTTGGTCAAGCTTGGGAGGAAGAGCATAGAGTTCTAAGACGACATAATAATTAATTTGAAGGAACAAAATGTCGAGCCTCTTTGAATATGAATGGTTTCAAGTTCAGGAGGGACACAAGGAATGTGTAGGTGACCTTCAAAGGTCCTAAGATTTCAAAGGAGAGATATCACAAAGAGTGCGCTGAAGACTTTCTTAAATATCGAGTTTAGGAAAAAAGCACAAGTATGTGCTCACACTTCACCAAAGTGTTGAAGAAATCTTAGGAGGAGTAACATTTTTTCAGGTGCAAGCCAAGGCCAAACAAACAACCTTGAGGGAGAATATCAAAGGCCAGGCCTTTAAAATTGTTTGAAAATCCTTCATCAGAAGGAAAGCCCAAGAAGTAGCAGAGGAGGAAGATAAAGGATTCATTGGATCAGCTATGGAAGAATATTTGCACCATTAGATATTAATCTAGAATAAATGAGGAGCACATAGGAGGATAACAAATCTCATCCTTTAGATCTGGGTGTGAGCTACAACAACCGTCAAATTAAGGGAAGTGGCATGAAGTTTAACCCTACAGGTCCTTTGGACTTCATAATTCTATAGGTTTTACATACTTAGGTGCAGAGGAGACAAGTTCCGCAAATTCCCCGGGAATCAAAGTAAGTCTGGACTATCCATTTGTAGAGGACACGTGTCAGCAAATTAGGGGTGGTTTGGAAGACCGACCTTCTGGGGGAATAGAGGGGAGAAGGGTTTTATTTCTATGAAGCTCCAAATTCCAAAATCGATGTGATTCATTGCTCAAAGGAGGACATGTGGCGCTAGATCCCATGGTCTGGAGCCTCAATACTCCGGAGGAGGTGAGTGTGTGTTGGATGGAGTTGAGAAATACGGAAGCTCCAAAGGTCAGGGAAAATAATATATGTCGGCATAGAATACATGAGTCAACATGTTGAGGACAATTCAAAATCTCAATAGTCCAGGGGAAACAAGGTCCAGATCTGTGAGGACTCCTGAATGCCAGAGTCCATCCTATCCATCTATTTGACAAGGACATGTGGCGCCAAATCAGAAGGTCCGAAGAACTATAAATTCAAAGGAATTGGTTCAAGTTGTGTCAATAATTCCCAAAGGGCTGGGAGCTGAAGTATATCTCAGTCGTTGATTATTGTGGACACATAGAAGGATATCCGAGAGTCCAGAGTTTTGGTACTCTAAATGAAGAAGTGTGGATATTTGTGGGGACTTCTGGAGGCTCGAAGTCTAGAGTCCCATGGTTGATCTTGTCCATCCATTTTCAAGGGACATGTGGATGGAATACCTTGCATGTTCCAGTTAGACACTTCAGAGGATAGAATGTGATGGCACACCTGAACTCCTAAAGTCTGGAGAAGCGAAGAATATCCTATCCATTGGAGGTTGGGAGATCATGGATCATTGATTTATACCCTTTGCGAGTTCAATGATTTGACACTTTGGAGGATTGTTGGTGTTGTGCATTAAATGGGCCTAAAGTATGAAGCCCTAGAGGCATCCTAAGCCGTTGATTTGGGGTAGCACTAGAACTGTCCAATCT
>JASDQU010504336.1:21793-35974 GCA_032191745.1 Picea mariana | reverse complement strand
GAAAATGATTGATCATTCATATCAATATGATACTTTGAATGAAACAAACTTAGATTTCCACAACGATCACATTTATTTCCACCAACACATTTTTTTTTGTAAAATAAATCATCATCTTCTCTTTCACATAGAATTTCAGATATAAAAACACAGAATGTGGAAGGAGGAGGTGAACCTGGCCATAAATTTTTACCAAAATCCCAAAAGGTGTCGTAATACAACTCAAACTCCACATGATAACGACAACAACACGTGTCATGGACAGTGATGGGTCTAACAAACCATGGTTTTTGTTGCACAAATGTATTGATGAAAATTTTAACTTCTTTGTGCTCGTCTTTGAAATTATTAAACAACTCTATTTGTGTCATTGGAAATATATGTTTTGGATGTTCTTCGTATTGATTTCATGCTATTCTTCGTCGCAACACATCCCTTGTATGTGGTGAAACACGAGATTCTTCCAACCAACAATTACGGGCCAATTCTTTAACATTGTTTGCAAGTCTATCTTTGTAGGGTTGTCTAAAAATCATTGTCCAACAAACCAATTCATCATTTACATCTATTTGGAAATGAATTTTTCTATGTTTGTGCAATGTTTTTCTTGACGTTCCCATCATTTTTTTCATCTGTCGTGTCAAATGATCTTTTATATTGCTAGATGAAACAACTGTTGTTTGTATCGCTCTACGTGCAACACAGACATCTTCTTTTCGAGATTTTCCAAAAGCTTTTAATACACTAGTTATATTGTTAAAGACATTCTGTGTCACCTTTGTATCCTTTGTCGACTTTTGAATACCCAATAATGATGTAGCTTCTTTTAACTTTCTCTGACTTAATTAGACAAAGTAAAAGTTGAGCTTGTACTGTTACTAATTCATCTTTGAAAAAAATATTATACATATTCTTAATTCGATATCTTATATAATGCTTAGCTTTTTTCTTCCCAAATTTGTCAGTATCAATATTTTCTAATATTTCATCATCAATTCTGATATATTCTTCTACATATTTCAATTTAAAGTTTATATTAAAAAACATAACCCGAACAGAAATTCACTAAATTATATATACTTGAGTGTTCATCTTGTATTATCTAAATTTATGTACATACCTATAGGTGATTCGTCTTCTGCTTCAATTTCGGTTTCATCTTCTTTTTCGACATTATGAGACAAATCTATTTATGTTTTTTGAAAAACATCAAATTGTAATTACAATCAATTATATTAAATTTACAATTTATTTTAAATTTGAATTCTATACTTTGAATTCTGTACTTTCTGAAAACAATCCCAATGCGTGTCGCGTGCTCGATCATGATATGTGCATGCATACCTGGTTGAACTTCTTCTTGTAAAAAATCTCTATTGACATTATCATTGTTTATTTCTTCAATATTTGCACGTTCTTGTTTCTTTCTCTGATAAAGCTCTTTTCTTTGTTCGATTTGGCGAGTATCATCTCGAGTGAGATCATATTTTCTCTTGCGTAAACTTTTGTTTCCCATGACTTTTATAGTTATCTGTAAAAGATATGTTCAACAAAGACTTCACCTTGAAAAAATGCTCAACATTTATCTTTCAACATATAAATTGTTATTCCAATAAAAACTTAAACAAACATCAATTACCTTATTCAACAAAAACCAAAAAGATGATTCAAAACTTTGTTTAAGTGCTCTAGAAAACCACCATGTATCGATATCAATCCTCTGATTAAGCCTATGGAACAGAGGGAAGAAATAAAGAAAGAAAAGAATACAGTTTCAATCAGTAATAGAAATTCTTTGAAATCCCTATCCCCGAGCTTATATCTGCCTGTCCATTTGATGAATTGTGTTAAATGTGTTCGGTTGAAATCCTATTTATACAATTTGGTGTGAAATGAACAGATACGACGTGTCTTTTCATTTTTTTCGACCGACGAAATTCGCTCAACAGCCTTTCAATCGAAAGAAGGTTTTTTTGGCCGAAAACCTTGAAAACCGTTTAGTTTTGACGATTTCCATTAGATTTTAGTCTTTTAGCCGAAAGATTATTTCGGCCGAAAATATGAAATTGGGATTGAAAACAAAAACCAGAGAATTGCCCCAAGCTTACCTGAACTTCGAAGGTTGTGGACTCCTGCAAATACTGATAATTTGGTTTCGAAAATGACACCAGCATTTCCAAAATTGAATCTACTTTCAATTCCTATAATTTGTTTTCATTTTCTTTATTTTTACGTAATTTTATTTAATTTAAAAAAAAAATCACTACATAATATTTTCAGCAGACATTATGATTCGGTGAAATGAAATATCAGTATCTCTAAAAATATATAAAAAATTTGGAAAAAAATATATTCATAATCCTTAAACTGTTCTTTTCAAAAAGGTATATTTAGATTTTAGTTTTAAGTAAAAATTAAGATAGATACAACATGTAGAAAAAACATGTGTTTAAAATCTACAACATTTTCAGCTTGGTCAACTTAAAAAAATTCTACAAATTATAATATTCATCCGTTAGATTCAAAATTATAGTCATAATAAAATAGAGTCTCTGTAGATTGTTGCAATATATTTCGTTTCTTAAAAACAAAAGTTTAATAATAGATACATTGTTGTAGAAATAAGTAACTCATTATCATTCCTTTCATGTTTAAGGAACATATTGTTAAACAATTGTCAAATTGACATATCAAATAAAAAAAAATTGAAAAATAGTCATTGGAAAGCTAACACAATTTTTCACAATTTTGTTTTTACTGTAAAATAAAATTCTAAATAAAAAAATACTTTTGTATGCCGAAAGTTGAAGAGCTTGTAAAAATACAGTGTTTTTTCTCATAAAACAAGCAAAAGTGTAACCCATCTTCATGATTTCACCTATATGTAGATGTTTAGAGAATATTTACTTTAAATTTTAGTGAATTCTATCATATATATAATGACTACATTGTCACCAATTAATAAAAAACCTAAAATTATTTTTTATCAACATATATGTATGTATATGGTTTATTTAATAACGAACCTATGACTACAATAATATATTGGATATCCTATATCATAACTACAATAATATATTGGATATCCTATATCAACTCTAAAAGACATGGGTGTTTTTTGTTGATGAGTTATCTCTTACTTTTTCTTTACTTAAATTTTTAACTTTATTTTCTCCATACTATTTTGATATTATTACACTTTACATGCTTTGACAATTCTTATGAGAAAATATATTTCAAAGGCTCTAGTATCTTTGTTGATAAGTTATCTCTTAAATTTTCTTTACTTTAATTTAATGGGTTTTTTTCATAATAATATTTCTATATTTCTTTATTATGTACTTTTTCTTTACTTTAGTTTTAATTTTTTTTTCACATTAATATTTCTTTGTTATGAAAAAAACTTATTTAAAAAACTCTAAATTGAAATTGATATTGTTTTTTTTTTATTATTATTATTTATTTTTCCTTTTTCTTATTAAAAAAATATAATTACTTTCCTGATATTTAATTTTTAATATTATTGCTATCTATTAAAAAAATGAAACCTCAAGATAAATCTACCTCACACATCCATCTGATGAGATGTCTCTTAACATTAATAAGAACCCACTGTTTGTAACATCATCCAAAACTTTGAAAACTCAAATTTGTGAAATGGAAGGCTATGTGATATCTGTACTGATCTAACATAAATTGTATCCCTGTATCTTAACATGAAGACGGAATTAGTGGGTTTTCACATATTGAATTTCTCCAATACACAATTAATCCTTAGTAACTGCAAGTCTAGGGAGTAAGGAATATAGGTTAGGGTTTTTGAGCCTTATGGGTTGTGCTCCTGAGTGTAGATGTAGTTCACATGAGTAGCTAGTGTGTGTCTCATAAGCATTCTTCTTCCCCATCTACATCGCTGCAATTTTCTTCAAAATCATTCTTCTGTACGCATCTATCTGCATGTTGTTTTGTCTTAGAAATGACTATGGGCAGCTGCAAAATCATATCATGGTGAGAAGACTTTGTGTCCGGTTAAAGCAGACATTGAAAAATAATCATCACCAAAGGGAAATCTCAAAAGTAGGCCTCCTTGCACTTACATTCTGGTCTGTTGATTTTTCTGTCAAGATGTACAACTCCTTCAAGATATGATTCTTACCTGCAAGCAGAAGACTAAACATGCTTTAGCTTTCCCTAATGCAGAGATAGACCCATAACAATGATTTTTAATAGATCATAAGTTTCTATAATTCATAAATAACAACAATTCCTTAAGGAATCCATAAACACAATCTGTGATTATGGCAATGTCTTAGTGCAGTTTGCTCCTAGTGTTAGAGGATCTAAGGTAGTAACTATATAAAATCCAAATTTGTTGGGATTCAATCGCAACATAAGAACTAATGGTACTGGAACAATAAATATGGCTACTAGACAACAATTCCTAAATAGATTAAAAATAGATTGGGAATTGCAACCAACAAAAATACAGACAAGTATGGTGAGAAATGGAATGAGTGAGAAAACTTGTTGCCAGGGATCGAATCGCGTTTGCAGTACTGAGAAATAGAATGGAACATACAAGTAAAATGAGTATCCTGGACTGTCCTTGTGTAGTAGCCATTTCCAGTTAGCACTTCAAAGACGGATATCTCTACACGACTAAGAAAATATGGGAGCCCACTATTCGGCTGAGAAAATATGCAATTCCCACTTCCAATGTAACACCTGAGATTTCAGAATTAAAACAATTGCTGAGCGACAGGAACCGACAAAGGAAGAATAAACAATGATATTTGAAGGCAGATCCTGCCGGGCTTTTAGCACAATGCATGGCATAGCAATTATATAGCAGAGCCCGTTCACCGTGGCGTCAATATCTTAGAGATAAAAATAGAACAATAATATAGACCTGTCGGTAAGAAATGGAGTCTTTTACATAGGCAGATTTGATGCTATTTCGATGGAATCTGTACATGCTACGTCATGGTGTCTGGTGTCAATGGGGAACCGGATTAATTATGCTACAGCATAATTAGCTCAGCGCTGCTTTACCTGTCCCGGATTACTCCACTTATCTTGTTAAATCTAATTGCTATGAAAGAGCCTGTAATTTATAATAGCTTTCACTTTTGGTTTCGCACTGACCATCAACTCAAGGAGCTTCATACCCGGCACTCAAATCGCCTCGTTTTTTGGTTTCACACCAACCATCCCGTCACTCAAATCGTCTCATTTTTTGCTAGTTTTATCCTGATCTTGAACACTTTTTAAAGAGTTTCATGCTCATCTGGAACACTTAAAAAAAATTAAAAGTTAAATTAAAAAAAAGTTAAAAGTTATTCATATTGTAATTCATGTTTCTTTGAATATACAACTTTTTTTTATTATAGTGTTGACATTGCTAAGAATTAAAGCAAAACATTATCACAAATAAATAAGTGGACAAATTTAACATTGTTTTCTAAATTTGTTAGAATTTAACGAGCCATGTCAATTTCTATTATAGATTTATGTTGGATTTTTGTTCATCTCTCTTTTGCCCCTAAGCCAATTTACCAACAATAGAGCCAAAACCAAGTTTATTTAGGCCAAGTCACAACACAAAGAATTTGAGGATTTGAAACATTGTCTTTATTCAACACCAATACTCACGCTACCATACTTGTAATAACCCTTAAAGATTAAGGAATATGCTTTAGACTACGCTATTAGTAAAGCCCTCACTCAACATGGACATTCAGAGTCTATGATATTGTTCAGAGGTACCCCACCTATGACAAGGATATAGACTTCATTGTGCATGCCTAATACCAATGGAGTATTAGACTCTATAGAAGGTGTTAAACCCATAGACAAAGCAACATGTTGAGCATAAAGCATCATGTAAAGCCCTATATATTGAGTTGTTGTATGTTATATTGGTATTGTCGGTTAGACCTTTTAATTGTAAGTATACCCTTGGTCCTCCCCCTCCCCCCCCACACACACCAAGGAGGCCTAGTTTTAGGATCATCTCATCTTTGTACATTTGTTCTATTGTAAAAGGAGGTTGTCTCCTTGAAGAGTCTTCACATTCATTCTTCTCTCTTTATCAGAGCATGGAGTTACTTCTCTCTATCTCTCTTTTTATGCTATTTTGGTCATTTGGTGCATAACATTTGGTTTTAGAGCATACGGTCTTAGGGTTTTTCTCCTTCAAGTAGTTCATCTTGGAATTTTCACTATAACTTTTTTTTCGAGAAGTCTCAGACTGTGAAATTTTTAGGATATCACAGAGAGATAGAAAAGTACTTTTGGAAAAAATTCCAGGTAGTAGTTCATTATACTTTCTGAGATATAGTCTGTGCAAGTTAGGGTTTGTGACTAGTCTTGAAATCAGTTTCAAACAAGTATCTTGGATTTTTTTCTATAACGTTTTTTCGGCAATGTTTCATACTATGAAATTTTCAAAATTTGAAGGAGATGTATTGAAGTAGATGTGGTAAAAATTTCATGTTTTTTGTTGTTTTTTTCTATGAAACATATGGAAATAAGGGGTGTTTTACTAGTCTTAAAACTAGTCTCAAACAAGTGTTCTTGGTAGAAATATCATATCTTAAGATTGGAAGGTTCAGATTGAGTGCCGCTAGTTCCTTTGGAAATAATATAGACCATACTATTTCAGGTAAAAACTTTAGAATTAGATATGAAATATTGGACACATGGAATTCCATACAAGTGAACTATCTGGAAAGGGATAAGAATCAACAAGTTTTTGGAAGATTACAATATCTTTCACTTGACACATCAAATTTTGGTCATACCTGTCGAATTGCAGAGAAGACATATCAAAGAAAAACAAAAAGAAATTTCAAATTCAGAAGGGATGAAATTTTAGAGATACATTATGACAAAGGTCAGCAGGTAAAACAATCTCAAAATTAGGGTTTTAAAGGTACACAACTTACAATTGGCTTAGCTTTTGATTGGAAAATATGTTTTTGGTGATTCAAAATTTGTGATAAAGAAGAAAAAGAGGAGTAATATTATTTTTCTTCCACGTGGAAAAGCGTGGTTCAAAAATTACTTCTCCAATTAAACCTAAAAAAAATCAACTAGGACTCATGATGAAAATGAAGAGATACATAACCAACTATTCAATTTGGAGAATCAAATTAATGAATTGAATGATAGATCAATGAAAAATTATGATTTGGTAAATGTATGGATATAAATGGAAAGAAAGATGGATGAAAATAGGGAAAAATGGAAAAGAAGATGGATAAAAAGATGAAAGAATTACAAAATTCCATGTCAACCATGTTGTTATGTACACTACATGACATATTCCCTTAAGGTGATATCAAGATGCAAGGACATCATGTAAATGTGGAGGAAATAAATATTGAGTCTCAAAATCATAATTATTCATCACTATTAGATCTGTACAATTATGGGTTCCACTCAACACCAAGGGATCACATAATCCCCAAGATCGATATGACAAAATTTGATAGTAAAAATCCTATAATATGGATATTACAAATAGATAAATTCTTTGATCTACAACAAGTGCCAACCTTACAAAAGGTAACTCTTGCATCCTTCCATTTAGAATGTGATTAATTTTTTTTGTACCAATGGATTTGTAAAAGAAAAAAGGATTCTATTCTATCTTGGTCCATTTTAACAAATGAATTAATAGGACATTATAGGGATATCAATAGAAATACATTCTTTACTCAATTGATAAATCTTTGGAAAAAAGGTTTGATTACAAAGCACATTCAACAATTCCAAAAACCAATTCTCGGGGTAAAGAATATTCAAGAGGATAATTTGTTAGATCATTTTATGGGCATTTTAAAGGAGAAAATTTAACATGAGGTGCATCTCTTCGAACCTAAATCCCTAGAGGATGTTGTTAGTGTCTCTAGGAAAGTTGAAAGTAAAAATATGGATACTAGAAGAGTGGCCGCTAAAAGCTATAGAGAACACCATGTTCTCGCTCCTAACCTCACTCAACCTATCAGATTGACACCTTAGAAAATGCATGAAATAATATCCAAGGGACTATGTTTCAATTGTGATAGAAGGTACAATAAGGGGCATAAATGCGGTGGGAAGAAATTCTTCTACATATATTGTGAAGAAGAAGATAAAGAATCGGAACCATCGCAGGGTATAGATCTAAAAGAGACTACTCTAACCATATCTTGTCATGCATTGACTAGCATAAATACTCCAAAAAACCTCAAGATAGAAGGATATATCAAAAATAAAAAGGTAACATTGTTGATTGATTCGGTTAATACCCATAACTTTATTAATTTCAAATTAGTGAAACTTCTTATAGTATAGCTAGGGAGATAATATGGGAGGTACCCAATGGGAATGTGGTTATGTATTATTAGTGGAGTCCATTCGATGTAAGGTGGACTAGGTACATTCTATTATTAAATAAGACCCACTATGGTAGTTAAATATAATAAATATACTTTCTAGAATATTCTTTCTCAAGAATGTTCCTAGAAGATAGAGAATGTTGTATAAATAAGTGTAATCAATGTATGGGAACATGGTGAAGAATATTGTTATTGTACCAAACAAGTATTGCTTGAGGAGTGCATTCCTTCCATAAGGAATAATATATGGTGGTACCCTACCTCAAGGGTTTTGTCTATTTCTTGTGTTCATTATTGGTGAATGGTTTGATTTATTCTTGGTTATTTATGAAGTATATTTGCAAATCTATTTAGGTACTTAACATTTGGTATCAGATCACTTTCCTTGGCAAAACAAGGGAAAAACATTTTGGTTCTTTTTACAGATTTTTTATATGGAAAAAAGAGGGCGGTGCACTTCAGACTCCATTATGAAACTTTTTGCTACGAATTTGCAGGAAAAACAATGGATATTTTAATTCCTCTAGGAAAAATACCCAATTTAAAAAAAAAACAATCAGTCGGAATGGATTCTGGGAAGTAAAGTTATCATCGTTTTAAATTCGTCAATTTTCAGGGCTTTTCCGGAAAACGTTATGCAACTTGAAGAGTAAGCTATTTTTATAAACCCTAGTTTCTTTTTGGGTTATGTAAAGAATGAATTTTTTTAATGGAAAGGATGATGGTCCTAGTATTGAAGAATATATCCAAAATATAAAGTCATTATTGGGAAACCTATGGCGAGATTGGGTATGGATGAATTTAATGGATGATGCTAAGATATGGTGGACTAGAGTTAACTCTGAAGAGATTCATTAACTCTGGAGAGATTCATGATTTCAAATAAAGAATATGAAAATTTATTTTAGAAAAGTGGTATCGTGCTAATATTAAGGCTAGAGACTGCACCAAGGGTTTATTTTCATATGGCAACTCTATATTATAGGTTCAAGGATGTATTCAAAAAGAAAATATCATTGTTTCTATTAAACCTAGTTGCAAACAAAATTTTATCAATGATCAATTGGTTAATAGATTGCAAGTTCCTGCAAATAATATTCAAAGCACATAGGTTGTCGGTGAAAACGTTCAATTTTTTAAATATTTGAAGATCACTATGGATAGATATGTTTTGCATTCATATTTTCATGCTATAGATATGGATGATATAGATCTTGTTTTGGGATATCCTTGGATAGAATCAATGGGTAAAACTGATATTAATGTGAAAAATAAGTTTTTGAAGTTGTGGTAGAAGAAAACGAAAATCATATTGTAGGATGTGTCTCTTAGTAAGAAAGAAGGGCCCACGGCGGCAAGAAAAGAAGTTATTGTAGATTCTGACGTTGAATCAGAGGCGAAGTCTACAAAAGGAGATGAAGCAAAGCCACAAGAAGGACATAATCAAGAAGCCAATAAGATAATTGACTCAAAGGGAGATTGTGTGGCAGAATTGAAGAAAAAAGGATTGATTCCTATAGTTGTTGTATATTGTCATCCACATCATATTGAGAAACAACAGTCATCAAGGCATGGGCGTGAACATCAACACACTTATGCACCAGCAAGGAACCCGAAAGGAAACCAATCAAGAGGTGCATGGAGGACTACTAACACTATAGGAAGACATCAGGCTAGAGAACCAATCCCTTGGAAACATCGAAACGATGAGGAGAAATCTTAGGGTGGAAAGGTAGAAGTTGGACATCATGTTCATCTTCCATTAGGATGGATGGATGGTCGTACTTGGTACCATTTAGCTACAATTCTTAGCCGGTCATATTGTATGGTTTCTTCTCATGTTTCGAGAATGAAACATGCCTAAGCGGGGTGGAATTTAGTATACCTAGGGAGGTAATATGGGAGGTACCCAATGGGAATGTGATTATGTATTATGTTGGGCCCTCCATTTTGAAGAACCAATTTTTCAGATGCATAAATGTTTTGCAAAAAAATAGAGCACAACAACGAGGAATCCATGTGGCACAAAGCTAACTACTAAAGAACCGATAAAGAAAAAGAGTGATGTGCCAGCTGGAGGAAGAATCAGGAAATCCTAGAAGCTTCGAGCGCATGCTAGAAGGATGAAAAATCAAGAAAGCGTAACAACATAATCAAGAAAAAACAAGGGAATAATATAAATTGGGGAAATTGTAACAATAAAGGGTTGGTTGGCTATTTTTGTTGTTGTTGTTGGGACTTTCAAAATTATCATGCATTTTTGTTGTATTGTTTTGTTGATATTCATATGTTTTACTAGTTTACAAGAAACTATTTGGCTAGAATATGTTTGTCAAGTGAAACCTAATTCTGGCTCTGGTATGTAAGCTGCAATATGAATGATCTGCTCTATGTTCACTAGTCTGAGATATTATAATAAAGAAAGGAGTATTCAGGCATACAATTTTTTTGTTTTGTTATGGATGAATGATTGATCTACTTCCATGTAACCTATCTCGTGATGTGCATTTACTAATTGCGTTATTATTCTAACAACATATGCAATACATGTGTTCACTTTAACATTGCACAACACATACTGTTCACTGTCTTTTTCTATCTAAGGACCCTTATGCTATGATCTCTTTACACCTGATTATGGTTATGTGCTACGATGTGCTAGATATGATGATGTGTCCTTTGTAATTCACTTTATCACAAAAAGTCTCTGTTGTGCTTCAGGTGACACCTCCTTCCCTTGTGGAAGGTTGAATATGACAACACAACTAGACTAAACAGTACCTTTGTTGGTAACCTTTGAGAAACCTGGTCTACAAATTTGCACCAACAAATGGTTCCATTGTCGGGACATAAATTTTGAGCGAGTTTTCAAAGGATTCAACATCACACATTTAAATCTGACATTGAAAGATGGTGGGAAAGAAGGTGTGATGAGTTTATCTTTCAAGAAACTAAGTTACTAAAAAAAGTTTAAGGGTCTTGAAGGACAAAATATTTTATTCTGAACCAACCAACAATCAATACGAAATCTTCTGGATCTGATTCCCAGAGGAGGTCTACCAGTGGCTTGACTAGTTGCAAGAAGCACCAAAATTTAAAGATTGTGTCAAGAAAAGATTTGATTGAACGATGGAGTGGCTCCCTTCTCTTCACAAGTTGGATCACTAGATTTGTTGAGATGTGGACTTTTGGGTCCAAACTACCCTGGAAGGATACATCATTAAATTTACCGCAAAAAGTAACCAATCATTCTCAAAGGAAGAAGTGGTATTTTACGAGGGAGCCAGAGGGAGGTTACTGAGAGAAATTCCATTGTGGATGAATATCTTGTTGGTGGAGGAATGAATGTTATATGTTCCTTTGATTGAAATGGTTGAGTAAAACCAAGTGGGGTTCTTTAGCATCCAAGTGGGATACAAGTTACATGAGTAGGTTTTGTACACTAGACGTGGGTCCCAAGGCATAAACATGGTCAAGGGAGGGGTGGTGAAAAAGGGGATTAAGATATAAATGAACCTTGTTGAGCTTAAGTGCCAAGGCTCGGGTAGGAAAACACTTGGGCCTTAATCCATAAAATTAATGTATTGATCTCAATCACCATGGGAAACACTTGGAAACCACAACATTAGCACGATCTAGGGGTATTTAGCATCAAATTTGGATTTGGATTCCATTAGGAGGTTTTGTGCACTAACGATGAGTTGCAGGGCCTTATCCATGGTCAAGGAAAGAAAATCAGTGCCTTGGTATATTGTTGAATCTTCTCAAGCTCAAGATCCTTGAAACATTTCTTGAACCAACACTCAAATTCTTTGTAGGGGTTCTTTATAGGCCTCTGAGTACGATATGAGCACATTGAGTAGGTTTTTTTCTTTGGAAATGGGTCTTGGGGTTTAAAAATGATAAAGGAAGGAAAAAATGGCCTTCATACCTAACAAATATTTCTCGGGCTCAAGTGCCATGGAAAAAACCTATAAACCATTACACAAGCCCTCACTAAGGGGTCTTTAACATAGATGTTGGATATAGATGCAATTAAGATGTTTTGTGCACTATAGATGGGTCTTAAGGCATCAACCATGGTCATGATAGGGAAAAAATAGCTTTATACCCTTGACCATAGTTTGGGGAGGGAAACAACAACATCAAGCCCTAAACATAGCTTCTTGGGCTCAAGTGGCATGAATGCATCCTTGACCTACCAGAGGAGACTACTGTAGGGTATATTTATCCTACTAGAGGGATATGGGAACAATGAATCGGGTCTTGAGCACCAAGAATAGTTCTCAAGGTATAAACAATGTAAAGGAAAGAGAATAAGGCCTTTAGGCCCCAAAAAATCTTCTCATAATCAAGCACCATAAGAAACAACATGGAACCACACCCCTCTAGGGTTTCTTTGGCCTTGTATTTGGATATGGATGGAATTGGAAGGTTTTATGGACCATGGATGGCTCACAAGGCCTTGAATTTCATCAAAGAATTAAAAAGGGTTCCTTAGGATCTTTTTGAAGCTTCTTAAGCTTAAGAGCCTTGAACAAATCTTTGAACCAACACATAGGAACTTTGGCCTCCAAGTGGGATATAGGTGCCATGAGTAGTTTTCATGCACTAGAAATGGGCCTCAATGTGTAAACATAATTAAGAGGGAAACAATGTCTTTATGCCCTAATTTAACCTTCTTGAGTTGAAACACCGTGAACAACACATAGAAACCACGACACAACCAATCTCTAGGGATGTTTTGGCATTATAGTTAAGTATGGGTGCCATTACAAGCTCTTGGGCATCATGGATGGTCTCGGGTCCTCAAATATAGTCAGGGGAGGGAACAAGAGCCTCCATCCCCAAACCTTACTTCTCAGGATCAAGCACCATGAATGAGTCCCTAAACCATAACATATGACCTCTGTATTGTATCAATCACCTCAAAGTGGGATATGGGAAGTGGCACCATGACTAGGTTAGTTGTGAGCTGATAATAGGTATCAAGGTTTAATGAAGGTTAATGGAGGAAAACAAGGGCATTGTGCCCCAAATGAAGCTTCTTGGCTTACATCACCATGAAAAATACCTACAAATGACTAAACATGCCTTATTTTATGGATGTTTCAACCATAAGTGGTTTACCAAGGGAAATTATGATGTTTTCAGCAAGACAAATTATAGGTCTTTGGGTCTTTAAAATGGTAAGGGAAGGATATAAAGGGCCTTAGGATTTAACACTTCTTATTGGGTTGAAGCATCATGAAAGTTGCATTGAAACATCACAGGACCTTTCCATTGGATCTTTGGCCTCTAAGTGGGATATGGAATTCATTAATTTGTTTTAGGTAATAGTGATGCTTCTAGGACCCCAGACCATGGTTAAAAAGGAACAAGGACCATACATAGGAAAATGAAGCTTCTAGGCCTCAAGTACTCTGAACAAGGTATCTAACCATGAAACATGCCCTCTCTATAGGCTATATCACCTTCGAGTAGTATCCTAGGAACCATTAGGTATTTTTACAAAAATGGATGGGTCTAGGGACCTTGACTATGGCTAGGAGAGGAAAACTAGGTTTTGGTGCTAAATATTTCTTTTGAAAAATGTTAGGGTGAGAAATTTTTACATGGATATTATTTTATGTAAAACTAATGTGTGCATCTTTTTATAACCAAAACATGTGCATGCTTTTAGAACTAAAATGTGTGTGCACTTTTATAACTATAATGTGCACACCATTTTATAACTAAAACGTGCATGTGTTCCCATGAATTCAAACAAAAAAGAGGGATATTTTGATTTCCTCTA
>JASDQU010504335.1:3562-51131 GCA_032191745.1 Picea mariana | reverse complement strand
TATAAGTTGAAGAGGATAAGGTGAAGAGGTTAGGATGATCCCACTAAATCATGAAAGCAAGTAAGATCCAAACCATTCAGATGCCACCTCACCATAGAAGTTTCTCCTTCTAGAAGATTCGAGAAAACGCTTGTTTTTCCCACGTGTAGGCATTCTCGTACCCTGCCTATAGAGAAACCTACGAACCTATCGCAACCCAGCTATGGTGAAACTTGCGAGAATTAGTCATTCTCGCACCCTAATACATAGGCAGCCTACGAACTTCTTTTTTTACAAGGTTTTTACAAGGGAAAATGCAACTTCTTTTCTCAGGAAAAGTTCTTCTTCCTTCTCTCTTCAGGTACTCAGGCCACTGACCCCTCTGAAGGAAACAGATAGGTTTACATCATTAACAGTCATAGGGATGATGAAAATAATGTGTAACACCCCTCAACTCGCGTTCCATATCCAAGTGATTGTCTCTGACAAAAACATTTGTCGAATCGTTATCGACGAGGGTGCCTCGACGTGTGTCATGTCTCTTACTTGCTGGAGAGCCATTGGTTCTCCCTCTTTGAATGAATCCCAAAACACTCTCAAAGCCTTCAATGGTTCCAGTTTTAAGCCCTACAGTGTCCTTCCTTCATTGCCCATCACGTTAGAAGGCAAAACGGTCCAAGTCGAAGTGGAAGTCTTTGACGCTCCTCTTGATTACAACCTTTTGCTTGGCCACAGCTAGATCGATTCCATGCGAGCAGTTGTGTCGACCCTTTTCATGTGGTACGTTTCCCACATCAAGGGAAGGTAGTCATCGTCGACTAATTAGCCTTCTTTAACTCAGATACCTGTACCGGCAACGTACCGTTCATAGCTAAAACCCCATTGGGTTATGAGAACGTCAGTGTAAGCCTTCTCAAAGACTCTTCGTTAATGGGTACTTTCCGCATTCCACCACTTGATGTTCCACACTCATCTGTTGCTTCAATCAACATGATCTCCACATCGATTCATGAAACTCCTGCGTCTCACGACCCATGGATACCCTGGAGATCATCTTCGTTATGGCGATGAAATGTTGTTAAGTCCGGTCGAATCTGCCTATCAGTCCATTCAATCGACAACCCCTTCTACCCCCTCTCTTGGTGAGTTATCTCCAGATCCTTTCCGTGTCATTTTTCCCACAGACGAGATGATCATGTCTGTCATGGAAGACACCCCTTGGGACGATGGACATCATCGTTCCATCCTCTTCCTGGAGCAACATACCATCGAGAACTACCAATGGATCTCGACCCCGTCGACCGTTGTCGTCATCTCAACCGTTCCCGAGTCCACACACGATGTGTTTTCCAAAGGGAAATTAAGCAATATCTCATCCACTATTCCCCTCAATATATCCATCAAACCTGGAATGGTCGAAAATGTGCATATCGGAGCTTCATGTTTCCCTGATGAAATCGTCACCTACATGTCCATTTTCAAAGAGTTTTGTGACATCTTCGCCTGTAGCTACAAAGAAATGTCGGGTATTTACCCTGACATTGTGATACATGAGATCAAGACATACCCTGATGCTAAACCCATCCAGCAACGCCTTCGTCCAGTTCACCCATGTAAAGCGGATGCTATCAAGCTCGAAGTCGAGAAACTTGTCAAAGTCGGCTTTATTTACCCAGTGGCCCTCACTGACTGGGTTTCCAATATTGTCCCGATCGATAAGAAACAAGGCACAATCCGTGTATGCGTTGATTATAGGGATATCAACAAAGCTTGTCCCAAAGACAACTTTTCTACCCCCTTCGTCGATTAGATTGTCGATGATTGCACCGGAAGTGAAATCTTCTCTATGATGGATGGTTTCTTCAGGTATAATCAAATCAACATTGTTCTCGAGGATCAACATAAGACTGCCTTTATTTGTCCTTGGGGTACTTTTGCCTATCGGAAACTCCCCTTCGGTCTCAAGAACGCTGGTGCAACCTTTCAACGCGCTATGTCTTACGCCTTCCATGATATCAAGCACATCGTGCAACCATATCTGGACGATTTACCCGCTCACTCTATGCGCTAAGTTGATCATCTAATACACCTCCGAGCCATTTTTGTTCGCTGTCGGTTTTACCGTATATGCTTGAATCCTCACAAGTGTGTTTTCTGCGTGGAATCCGGCCGACTTCTAGGCTTTATTGTTTCTCATCAAGGGATCTAGGTAGATCCTTTAAAGGTCGAGGTGATCCTTCATCTCCCTCCTCCTTCTACACTTCTCCAGTTACAAAGTTTGTAGGGGAAAGCAAACTTTCTTCATCGTTTCATCCCAAATTACACCGAGATAACTTGTGGATTTACGCGACTCCTAAAAAAGGGGTTTGAGTTCGTATGGGATACCATCACAAAAAAATCTTTTGAAGCTTTCAAATTATCCCTGACACATGCTCCGCTTCTCTTTCTGCTCGATTATAGTCACGATTATTTCCTCTAACTTGCAGCTTCGGATTACACCATTGGTATGGTTCTCGTTCAAGAGGATGATTTTAACAACGAACATGTTATCTATTACTTGAGTCGAAGTCTAATGCCTACCGAAACCAAGTATTTACATGTCAAAAAACTATCCTTGGTAGTCGTCCAAGCCGTCCAACGCTTCCAGCACTATATCCTCTCTCACAAGACTATAGTGATTTCTAACTGCAAACCTATGCAACACATTCTCAAACGTCAATTGCTAGGGGGAAAATACTTTAAATGGATCGTGATACTCCAGGAGTTTGACTTGGAATTCGAACGTGCCAAGTCCAAGAAGTCCTTAGTCTTTGCTGAGTTGATATGTGACTTTCCCTATTCTGAAACGGAAAATGTAGCAGCTGATTCATTACCCAATGAATCCCTTTTCCTCATTAGCTCTGATGATCTTTGGTATGGAGATATCATCATATATCTCCAAACCTAGACTTTCCAGCCAACTTTGTCTAGTATTGACCGACGTCGAATACGCTACCAAGCCCGTCAATATATTATCCTCGAGGATACTCTTTATCGTCGGGGGATTGACTCAGTTTTTCGACGTTGCCTAGCATTCGACGAAGCCGAGAAAGCCTTGAATGACTGCCATTCTGGAGCCTATGGTGGTCATATGTCTGGGTATGCTACTGCCCAGAAGATCTTACGAGCAGGTTATTTTTGGCCTTCTTTATTTAATGACTACATAATTGCCATCCAAAAATGCCATGCTTGCTAGACCTATAATCATAAGATACGGTCACATCCCACTCCTCTTCACCCTGTGGTCTCCGTTGGTCCCTTTGTGAAATGGGGCATCGATTTCATGACATGTCACCCCCACTCAGCTGGGGGGCATGGATACATTATTGTAGCCATAGATTACTTTACAAAATGGGCCAAGGCGATGCTGACATTTGACAACACTGGAAAGACCGCAACATTATTCGTTTTTAATCACATCATAGCTCGTTTTGGTTTTCCTCAGGCTACCGTCACTGATCACGGTAGCCATTTTAGAAACTTCATGATGTCTGAACTCACTGAAAAGTTGGGTCTTCACCATGAAAACTCAATGCCCTATTACCCACAAGCCAACGACCAAGTTGAAGCAATTAACAAAGTTCTCATAACTATGTTCCGACGAATGATAAGGATTCACAAAACAAGTTGGCACACAATGTTGTTTTCGACATTGTGGGCTTACCGGACATCTGTCAAGTCAGCTACTGGGTTTACACCTTTTCGGTTAGTCTATGGGTTGGAAACCATTCTCCCGATCGAATGTGAGATACCCTCTTTAAAACTAGCAGTTGAACTCCTACCGAACACTTCTGCTGAGGAGGAATGTCTATTGTATCTTATGCAATTAGATGAAACTCAACGTGATGCTACCCTAGTCATAGAAGATCAGAAAAAACATGTCAAGGCCCAATTTGACAAACATGTCAAGCCTCGCATTTTCTCTGAAGGAGATCTCATTCTCCTCTATGAACAAGATCGAGATATGCTAGGAGCTGGAAAATTCGAAGCCATGTGGCGAGGTCCTTATATCCTTAGACGAGTTTCGGAAAAAGGGGCTTATGAGTTAGTAGATTATGATGGTATCCCTTTGAGTGAACCCAGATATGGGTTGTACTTAAAGAAGTACTATGCATAAGATCACCTGTGCACAAGTACCTGTATTTTTATTGTATCATACTTCTTGTGTGTTACTGTAGCTTGCTTTTGTCGTTATCTGGGCTCTACCCTTATGTGACATTGTGTTTCATTTCTAGATGTAAGAGTCTTCACTACCCTACATTGGCTTTGCTGATGGCACTAGCCGTAGTACTCAAAACCTTGCTTCCACTGCATGGGCAATTTATGCCCCTACAAACGAACTTGTCTCCTTATGAGGTGTGTGTCTCAGTCGTGCGACCAACAATATTGTAGAGTATATCACCGTTATCGAATTGTTGATTGATGTTATCTCGCTTGGAATCCGTCATTTGGTTGTGCAACTTGATTCGAAACTCATGGAACTACAGTTAAGTAATGTCTATACTATTCGAAGTCCTACTTTTTTACGGGTGTATTTGTGAATTTGCCTCTTGGAATGTTATTTTGATTATATTGAATATCAACATATGCCTAGATGTCTAAATACATTAACTGATGCATTAGCTAACTATGTATTAGATAGACATTTGGGTCATTTATAAATCAATCATATCAATTTTCACACAACACAATATAAACTGGTAGAAGTCATATGTATATATAACAATCAAAAGAGTTTTTACAAAAAAATTCTATCTGAGGACCAAAATTTCAAAATCTAAAGCTTATAGCTTCTACAAAGTGACGTCATGGATGACGTTCATGGTAACACATGAATTCCCGGGAAACCCTACGAAGCAGTCGGCCAATGGACTCTAACACTCCTACTCTATGACGCTAATAATGTTGTGGAACCTCTCCAAGGGGCATGTACGGAGTGTCTGTTGTCAAACCCTCTAGGTTTTGTTCCATCGCTTCATAATCTTTGGCATCCCATCATGGCATTGGAACCACCTCTCCTCGTCGCTAAATAGGAGAAGTACCAAGAGTTCGGTAAGGCCCCACGTCTGTGTCATCAAAAAAGAACTTTGTATTTAGACCTTGGACGAACATATAAAAAAAAAACATTTGCATATGATAAAATTCACAAAAACATTTAAAAAAGAAAAATGTGTACTTCTTACCAAGATCCCCCCACTGAGAACCCTCGGGCAGGACCAAGTCTGAATCACCTTGGAAGTCCAACCCGGCATAAGCATAATCATCGACTATCAACATCTGTGGTCACAAACAGTCTAAGAAGACATCATTATATTTGATAATTGGTTCAGCCACATGCTGGGCCATGAGATGACACCACCTCAACATTCTTGGATCTGTTGGAGCCGGTAAATCCCACTCAACTTGTAGCCTCAGCAAGGGAACCCTCTCAAGAAAGAAGGACACTAACAAAGACCCATACCCGAATTGCTTCAGGTTGCCTCACCTGCATTTGGTCAACTACCTCTTCATGCTAGGAAACACGTCTGCCCAGTTAAACACCCGAGGCTCAGTACACTCTATGGCATACTGAAAGTAGCTCTAGAGAGCCATGTGAGGAGCAGCGCTCCTAGCCATATGAGCAATGGTGAACAAAATAGTGCGGAGGGTCAAATCCCACACTCCCCAAATGTCTACTTTCCCTTTGCTCCTCTCTGCTTCTAGAACACAGTGCAAGCAACAGTACTCACTCATGGGAATCCCACCACCTCTTCTACCAGTCGGGCTCACGCGGTACCCACGTCGTGATAGTCCTGTCAAGAAGTAAATGTCATCGATGTCCAAGGACAATGTGTGGACCCCTACATGGAATACTTGCTGGTCGGGATCCCACATATGCACAAGGTACTCCAATAACCTGACTTGGGCCCTCATACCCAGGATACGGAAGAATTTCAGAAGACCACAGTCTCGTAAAGAGGCAATGGTGGCCGGATGATTTATGACAATGGCATCATCTTCTTCGTTCTCTCTTTCACGCCATTCCAGAACCATGGTGATGGCCAAATACCTGCATAAGAAGCATAAGAAGAAAGTTAGTAACTCTATTCAACACTTGGTATCTTTTTCATTGAGCAAAACTTTGAAGAATTTTCCACTTTAAGGTTCTCATAGGTTCCCTTTAGGCACAGTGAGAGGTTCTCGTAGGTGCCTTTGGGGTCACCTGCGAGAATGAGGCATTCTCGCAGGTCCCGTGTGGCTGGCCTGCGAGAATGGCTAAGCACAACTTTAAACCCCAAAACAAACTCAAAACTATGTTTTTTTCCAATGAAAATGAAAAATCAAACCATGAAAAGATAGAAGACAAGGAGCTTACCTCACTGCCGGAGACGGTTCGTCGAATGGATGCTCGTAGCTCCCGCAATCAAGCGCTAAAATTCAAGGGTAAAAGAGGGGTTTTGGACTCAAATATTGGTAAAGTTAAAATGATTATGGTAAAAAGAACTTTTACCCCTTTATATTTACTTTTACCATTTGTTATTGGATTTTATAATTGTTTATTTATTAAAACCTAATGCTTAATGCCCTTTCAAGTGCGACTTTTGCAGACGTAACGACCTTGATGTTCATGCACAGAGATGCAGATATTTTTTCTTCTTCATCGTATGTTTTGATTGTTTTTTATGGTTTTTGTACAAAACCTCGAGCTTGGTCTTTTCCCGTTCTCATGCTCGAAAATACATGAGAATGTGATCAAGCACACTTTTATCACTTTTTCGGGCTCAACAAGGTTATACGAAAAAGGAACCCACTTGGAGTCCTCTTTAAGCTCTTTTCAGACTCTCTAAACATGAAAAGATAGTCGAGTGACCTTGCTGTTTTCACGCTCGTTAAAGTATTTGAAGAAAGCATCTATTGGGCGATAATTTATCTCTTTTTCGGTCTCGTCAGACTATTTTATGAAAAAGGAACTGAGACAGTTCTCTTTTAAGTGTTTTTCCAGACTCTATAATCATGAAAAACCTTCGAGTTTTCTATCTTTGGACTCATTAAACAAACATCGACAGACCCGTAATGGGATCGAACCACTCCTTCCTAGGGTTCGTTAAACATACTCCGAAGGACTTATCCAAAGGATGAGCTTATATCAACAAGCATATGTTATCCTCCTCAAGCTTGTGTAAAAATAAAGAGGTACTCGCCAGAAAGGGTGGGGGAAAATTTGGGAAAGGGATGTGTTCTCGTATTCATATTAATTGGCAGTAAAAGTCACTCTTGAACATGACACCCCCCTATTCATTATTTGAAGCCGGTTTGGGAAATCCATTTGTCTCTCATTCTATTTTCTACAAGGTCGTACCCTGCATCGTCTCTGAGTTAATGTTGCCAAATCATTGGTCGTGTCAATCATATGTTCAAGAGAAGTTCATCTGAAACCTCTATTGAGTCGGCCATCTACAGTTGTCCATTCTCTCTGTGTCGACCTTCCTTGTGTCTAGTCCAACTTACATCATACTCTATTTCACCTTCAAAATCTGTTACTCATTTTGTGTCATTGATGGGGGATACATCAAGGCCCTCCTGTGACGAGTTTTGTTCCGTTGACTTCAGCTCATTATCCGGAAACAAGACTTAGAAATTATTTGGTACCTTGGAGCTTGCATGCCTCAATGGCAGGTTTCCTTGCTTTCGACAGTGGGTTTACATCATTGACCCCTGATCAAAAGATTTCGTTGGATGTTCGACCTCAAATCATTCATTCACATTCCGTGGATTGTACTAGTGTACCTTGGGAGTCATTGACATTAATGATGATTTCCCTCACACTTGTTAACAGTTTTGTCAATGACCGGTAATCAAGTTGTTTCTACCATGTTCAACTTCAACACATGTAATCACATGGTTAGATTCGTACTTTCGGGCGACGATCGAAGACCCTGGATCTCATTTCTTTGTTCAGGTTGTGATGGAATATGTATAATTTACGACACATAGATCCACTTTGTATGTCTCGTGGCTATGTCATCTCAATTTGAATTTTCTTGCATAGATCGACAGTGTATTCCTGGTGGCTATGATATATTTTGATGGCATGGATCCACAGTGTATGATTGGTGGCCATGACCTATGCCTATAATGTCTTTTGTCTGTGATCTGAGTATGGGAATGCCTACCTCGGAACTAGTATGATATTTTGCAGATGCTTGGTTGTTTGCAAGTTTTCAATTAGGTGCGCTCCTAGTTTCCGACACACACACGTAGTCTACAAAGTATTTCAGTTGTCATTGATTTCGGCCTCATACTTTGGGGGGCATTCTGTTACCCATGATTTTGGTCATCTTGATGGTGTATTGATGATGGTGTACTCAGGCTCCTAATAAGAACTTTCTCCTGAGAAAAGTGGCATTCATCTCTTCCTAGAAAGCATATTTTTGAAGAGAGTTCGTAGGTTGCTTATATCCTAGGGTGCGAGAATGACCCATTCTTGCAGGCTACCTTCAGCTAGGGTGCGAACTTCTCGCACTGTGGTACATAGCTAGGGTGCGAACTTGTTCTCAAGCTTGGTAAAAGATGAAGTCTCGATGGTTCTAGAAGGGAATCTTTTAGAGAATGGGTTGGCATTCGAATGGTTATCATTTTATTGGTTTTCTTGATTTGGTGGGATCATTGTCATCCAAGTAACCATCTCATCCTCTCCTATATATTGATGGGATTCTCATGGAAAAGGTTAAGAAAGATTAATTAGAGAATTCATCAAGGAATTGTGTGAAGAACCTAGCTTGAACAGGAGCTTGGAGACTCTAGCAAGTCTATCAAGAAGAGTCCGATCTTCTTCATGCAAGGATTGAGCAAGTGTGTGTGTTGGAACCAAGAGTCACCGAAAGGAAGCTTGCAACATCAAGGCGATCAGGTTGTATCTTCTACTTTTGATTAATATGATACCGCGACATGTCCTTTTCCCATAAAGTCATTCTTACTTTATTGTGTAATTCCTTGATCATACACATGAGTTGACGATTGAATATATTTTACTATCTTCACTTTGGTTGGTTTGTGTTGTCTTGGTCTTGACCTCACGAGAGCACTGGAGTGAAGCGGGAGCAACAGAGACCCTAGGAAGCGATACAAAGGTATGTCACTTGTTCCTCCCTACTAGTTAATTCGATGGTCATAACTTAGGGAAATAGTCATGTCCTGTCCTGTTTTGTTCTAGATCCAAGTGGATCTAGGGAGATCTGTTAGTGTCTGCACCTACCGATTAGTCCGATAACATCTACCCTGCCCATACGGTAATCCATACTTACGACTTCTCACCTATGCTTCGGTTATACAATGGTTTATTAGTTGCTTGACGCAGGTATCTCATAGGTTACTTGCAGGGGTTATTCTACTTGTACCCTGGGTCAAATAGGGGTCAGACAACACACAACCTTTATGGAGGATTACCTCTCTGGGGGGATTCGACAAACTGGTTGTTAAGGCCACGAGGTCCCTTATAATGGATTATGTTACCTCCAAACTTTAGCAGGGAGTCTCAAGTCCCTCTTGGACGAGACATACCTTCTTTAGCGAGGGAGGCCACTCAACCACTTTAGACTGTTTGCATGCATATTGGTCGTTTGACTTTTGGTATGATTTTTTACTACTAGTTGGCCTTAGGAATATCTTTTGAGTTTCATCATCATGGATAGTGGAGTTTCTTTTTCTCCCTCATTTAGTACTACCCATCCCATGATTCCTACTCATTTCATGGGGACGAAACCTTCCGCTTTTCATAATGGTATGAAGAACTACAACACTCATTCTGCTCCTTGGGTCTCTAGTAATTTTTCTGTTGATATGCCTTCACCCGTGCAATACTCTCCCTGGTCCACGTATATGAATCCTATCATTAGATCTGGGGGCACCATGGCTCTGATGCCTACCTCTTCATTTGATATGAGTCGTGTCCTCATGGGAGGTTGGAACCTTCCCCCTTATGGATCCAATGCTAGCTATGCTCTTCCAGGAGCCACTTCTCAGATGGGTACTTATCCCACTTATTATGCCCCATCCATGTATCTATCATCTGCCATGTCGTTTCCTTTGAACACTTTTTCCATGACAAGCCCTCAAGTGCCTCTAGGTATTTCATATGGGGAAAATCAATTTTATGGTTCGAGCTACCCTCTTTATGGGACCCCTTCACAAGGGGGCAACATATATCATCACTCGAATAATTATTATCCAACCTTGATCCCTTCACAGACCTCAGTGATGATACCCATCCAAACCTCTTCAAACCATTTTAGTGCAAGCTACCACCCTTCTGGGCAGGGACATGGCGTATACTAGGATCCTTCCTGGCCTGCAATTTTTCAAAACCAATCTTTCCTCGAACCTTGGAATCAAATGCCACAATATACCGCTATCCCATTTACTGCCAGTCATACTAGTGCTCCATCACCAACCTCTTCCAGTCATCTCAGATATGGGTCCACATTTTCTACAAATTATGTTGACAGCTCGCACCCAACCTCTGCCAATTATGTTGGGGGCACAATCCTATTCACCCCGAATCATAACCGTGTCACATCTCCAAAATCTATTCATACTGAAGGAGAATATTCTCTTACCTTTGTCATTCATGACGAGAGACTGTCACTAGCCATTATAAACAATGCTTGGGGCATCGAGAAGCCTAAATGTCTTAGACGTAAGCCTAAATTCCTTTGCAATACTTGTGAAGGAAGTCACCTTACGTGTTTGTGTCAGGCTACTACCGGGATACTAGAAGTGTGGGGATCACCCAAGAGCCCTTCATATTCTAAGTCATATGTGGTCTCTCCTCACACCACTTCTCTTTTGATATTCTCAGTGGCTCCGCCGCCGCGATCCCCTATCGATCTCAACCCCTTTGTCAAGGGTGAAGAGTCTCTTGTCCCCATTACTATGCATCCTCTTCAAACTATAATTAAATTAATGGTCACACCAGTTCAATCTTTGGTCAATCCTACTCTCCCTAAAGAGAGTGATGCATCCTTCAGTCATGTCATCAACATTCCAGATCATTCCCCGTCTGAATGAGAGATATTTATTCTTTCCTCGAGTGCTCTCCCTCCAAGTCTTGACGAGGTTCCCTTTGATTGGGATGACCTGATGGGGCATCCCATACCCCCACCTATGTATTTTCCATTAAGAGACATTATTCGAACCATCATGGAGACTATACACTCTGTTAGCACTTTCCCCTCCTCGACTTGGAGAACTTTGGGTTTTCCCAAGTTTTTGTCAACTATCCATAAGATACTGACCTTCCGCAAAAGAATGGTACAGGAGCTGTGGCCTCCCCCTTTACATGTTGATTAGAACATAAAAAATGAGTCTTAGTTATTCTCTTTTCCGATTTGTATAAAAACCAAAAATATTGTCGAGTGATTTGTCCCTTTCACACTCATTAAATTGGATTTGAAAGGTCATGAATCTTAGTTAATCTCTTTTCCGAATCGTTACCAAAAATAGAAAAGATATCCGAGTGAACTTGTCTTTTTCAAACTCATAAATTGGATTCAAAAAGACGTCTATTTGGCACAAGTTTACCCCTTTTTTACACCAAGTATATTAGAAGACATAAAAAAGGACATTTTTTGGCATTAAGTTGTGATTGCATCTCATGCCCTCGCTTGTAGTATTGAGCCTTTGTCCGGTTCTCTCTTTGTGTTATAAACCATGGCTTAAGCAGTTTTTTCATTCTCAACCAAGAAGAGCCTTGTTTATATCCTTTGCAATTTGACACCCTATACCCTGGAGGGAAAATCACCCTGAGTGTCCATTTCCTGCATGAATTTCCTTGCATTGAGAATAGGTACGTTCCAATGCTGGAAAAAGTTTTTCTTACTTGCGAAACTTGTTTCCTCCTCTGTATCATAGCATTCATTTGTTATGAAAAAACAAAAAAAAGATGGGCGAGAAGGGAGTACTATATTAGAATTGGCAGCAGTCGTGTCGCCTTTGAACAGAGCACAAAATTATTGAGTCCTTGTGTCATCATAATTTTAGGCTTAGCATGGCCTTAGGAAGCTGATCTCGTTACAGAGTTTTCTCTACCGACTGGTTACTCTTCCATTCTCTATAGAGAATATTATTGATGCCTCCTGCATCTAATAGTCACATCATTTGATTCTATGCTGTCAGAGTCCACCATATGTCTCATGCTCTTGTTCAAAGGAAGTCTATCAACCCATGTCATCCATTCCTCAAAACTATTGACTTTGCATGTTGGACATACCCTCAATTTGTCTCAGAATCACATGATATTATGGTGTTATCATGCACCCTGGCCCTACTTTCATCATTGCTAGGTGTCCTTGAACCCAACAGTTGACATTTAATCATTGGTCGTTGACTAGGTGGTTTCCCTTGTGTTCGACGGTAAGACATCTATTCACACATTAGGATTCATGCAGTGTCTTGGATGCCATTAGCCTTATTGGTGGTTTCCTCGCCTTTTTTCAGCAGTTTTCATCATTGAATGCTATTCAGAGGGTCTTTTTCATGTATCGCTTGCATTTGGCACACGCAAAAGACACACAAGGTTGTTGATTCGTGAACATGTTCTTCGTCCGATCCCCACCAAAATATGAAGCTCTTGATTTTCTCCTTGTGTTGATTGATGAGAGATGCCTTAATGCTCTTATTTCAATGGGTCTCTTTCCATCGAATTTACCTCATTTATTCTAGATATGGGACCTACAGTTTTATGAGTACCTTGAGACTTGCAGCCATTAGTGGCAGGCTTTCTCGCCATTGACAAATGGGAATACATCAATGTCTTCTGATCAATGGATTCCTCAGGTGTTCTATATCTACTCCTTTATTCACACTTGTAGGAATGTACTCAGTGCCTTGATACCTACTTTCATTATTGGTAGGTTGTCTTGCGTTCGTTAATGGTATACCTCAATGACTGGAAATCAAACGATTGCTCCTTGTGTTCGACCTCAAATCCTTTATTCACATGATGTATACTTGTACCCTTGGCAAATAGTGTAAAAGAATTGAAGACATCACTATGTGGCCATATCTTTCTTGATTTTTTGCATCCTTTTCATTGGACCAACACCTATTTGACTACAGTAATCATGGGACATCAGATTATACTCCATTGTATACACATATCATCAGATTGGTTTTGAGACTGGTCCTATTAGGCCTTGTTTGTGATTATGACAGCTTTTGGCATATAACCACATTTGTATTTTCTTATTCATGGCCACAGACACATATTTGGTATATTTTCCACATGGATCTGCATTGTATTCTATCAGTAGCCATGTATGTAAAGACAAAGAAAAATGTAATGAGCAACTAGTATTTCCAATTGGGTTTACACCACTCCACTTCTAGGTTATTTATAATTGAGTAGATTTCTGCAGTCATACCTGTCTGTTGTGGTTTACCCTAGCCATAGAGAGTTTTTCTCTCATAACACCACCTTGACTTCTTATCTACTTGTATGGAATTAAGATCTTCCTGCAAATTATTCATCTCTTGTGCACTTTTCAATCTGTCAGGTGTTGTCATAGTTTTCTTCTCTTACTTCAATTATTGCATCGTGGTGTTTATCCCTTCTTATTTTTGGTCCAACTCCTGACGTTTCCCATCCTCCTAAAGGTTTTTTCATAGATGCATGTTCTTATTGTAAATCTCTCTTATTTTCGGGATTATGAGCGCAATTTCTTCCTGTATGATTTGTAGCCTCCTGCTCTCTTTGTATTCTTACTTATGGTGGAGTACTAGGTACTAAATGTTCTGTCAAATCTATCATTTGGATTATGTAAATCTCTATAGCTTGTGTTATTTTCTCAATTTCATCCTCTATGGGTATATTCTCTCGTGCACTATCAAAAATGGTTTTTAATACTTCTTCAACTTACTTCTCTATTCTTCCAACGTGATTATTTGTTTCATCCCTCTCAAACTTCACTTGGTTAAGAGTTATTTCCAGTGTATTATTTACTTTCGTGGCCAATTGTAATCTTGTGGCATCTTCACGGCCCTTGACTAGATTTACTGCGTGACACTTATCTGTAGTTTGTACAATGCTTTTGTTGGAATCTTGGGCAGTGCCAAGTACAGATGATATATATCCTTATGTGGCCTCTATTTTGTAGCTTCATTTACCTGCAAAAACCCCTGGGTGATACAAAAATTTTCACTCCCCATAACTATGGTCTTCATTGTCTCTTATTCTGGAAGTATTGTTTCTTGAGAGGTTTGTTGTTGTTGTGCCTGATATTTTTGTTGTGTTGTAGTAATCTGCAACTATTCCAATGCATATTTTACCTCTGTCAATTTCGTCACTACTTCCTCCCTATGCTTCTCAGCATCATACAAGGCTTCCGTCATGCAATCCTGCACTTTTTCTGCTACTAAATGAGCATCATCCTTTGTAAGTGTAATATGATGAATGTCCTTATGTTCCTTCATTTTATTGCATTGTCTTGGTTCTTGCAACACTGTTATTTTCCTTGGTAGTGTTTATGTCTATGCGGTTTGAGCTGGCATATCCAAATTTGGGAAATTTCCACCTCCTATTTCCTCCTGCATAGGAATATTATTATCGGTCTACGTTCCTCCATTTATTTCTTCTGTGTGCTCCTTTTTCTGAGTTGAAGCCTTTGGTATAGTGTTTTTATGTTTTTTCATTTTAGCTGTTGTGCTACACCTTGTTTCTTTTGTGCTCTTTGTATCTTTCCTTATGTTTGTTGTTGGGTTGGTTGACTGCTGTGAAGGTCCAATCTCTACTTGTTGTTTATATTTTTGTACTTTCTTTGAGATTACTGACACATTCCACTCTTCAAGCCAATCCTTGATATCCCACTGTAATTATTCCTCTATGACACAATATCTCAACTGAAATCATTCCATTTTAGGATCTTTGTTAGCCTGGATCCATATGTTATGCCTTGAAACTTAAAAATTGGTTATTCCTTGATTCTCTCTCACAACTTCTGGTGGTATTTTCCAGCTTCTCCTTTATCTCATCATAGTACATGGAAAAAATGTTAGCATTCACTTTCCTTGTCTTTGGATATAATGTATTCCATAAGGTTTTTTATTTTGTTGTGCGATATTTTCCCATCCTCTGGTAAAATCCACTATACTTTGGTTCTCGCCATCCAACTATTGTTATGAATATGATTAGCCATGGATAATGAAATTCTGAACCGAGGTCCTGAAAATCCTTGCAATCATCCAAATACAAGTTTACTATATATGGAGCCCAACTAAGTAGATTTCCCTTTTCACATTGCACGAATGCTGCTATTACACCTGCAAGGGATTCCTCTTTGTGACATTTTCTAAAGAGTTTGCATGCCATCAATTTTGTCACAAACCTAGTTCTTGGTTCATTTATTTGTTTAATAATCATTCCCCTAGAACCTATGTCAGTCCCATATTTGTTCTTTATATAGTCTGCTATGGATTTTTCTTTTTTTTGTCATCCAAGTACTGCTCTGGTTTTTCTCCATTTGTAGGTAATCCTCCGCTTTCAACAATTAGGTCCACATCTATGGATACAAGTCTATTCATCCATAATATGCCTCCATGTACCCATTCCAGTAATTGTTTGACACATGTGTTCACATACTTTCTTTTCCCAAAGTGAGAAGTCTCCAATAGGTTCATAATTCTTGTGTTGTATAGCCATGTAATCCATTGTTTTGGCTCTAGTATGGGATCTCCTGATGGAACTTCTCCTTTACTTTCCATGTAGAATTGTTGTGAAAACTCAGGAAACTTCCCCATGTATACAACATCATGATCACCATATTTAATCTTATTAAAAAATCCTAACATGTCATCAATTATTTTAAGTCCTTCAGGTATCTGTGGCAATGACAGTGTGAGTTCCTTCTACTTTCTCGATGTTCTTAGTGCTGTAGTTTTTTCCCTGTTGATGGCCCTATTATTTCCACTTAGTTATCTTCCTCATTGTCCTATTCTTCTTCAGTTTATGTGTTCTTCTAGTTTGTAATGTCTTCAACTTGCACTTGTTCCTCTAATTGTTGCACTTGCTCTATTGTAAGGTGTTGCACTTCTTCTGCCTATTTCTTGGTCCCATCGAATTCTGTCCATTTATCATATTCTTCATTTAGCTATTCTTATGGTTGTGTTTCTCCTAACCTAGTTTTTTTCATGTGGTTTTTCTTTTTTCTAGGGCTTTTCAGTTCGCTCCACAGGTCGATGTCCATTTCTTCTGTTGTCAGGTTTTTCCGGTCCTAATCTTCTACGATAGTCAGACTAACTGGTTCGAATAATGGGGATGTAATGGTGTCAACATACATGAATATTTGAGGTTGGTTTGGGTTTTATCCATCAGTTGCTATGTCTTTTGCAGACATCATGGCACTTTGTGTTTTTCTTGCGAACCGGTTGGGATCTCCAAGCTTCGAGGGTGCCATTTTGCTAAATTTGGAATGGTTTCTTTGAATCATAAGTGAAAAACTCAAAATCACCCTCTCGCAATAAGTTTTCTCCCTTGGCTCTGGTTTTTATAAATTCACAATGAGTCTTTGTAGTTCGAGTTTTCTGGTTTTATAGGTCATGCCATAAATGCCCTATCGCGCAACAATTTTTTGATCACCACTTTTTCTTTTTTCGGTTGTTTTATGTGTCGGCGTGATTCTTTTTCTACCTTGCCACATTTATCTAGTGAATAATGTATTCAGTTTATTTGATACAAATTACTATATGTTGCACGTTGTATTATCTAAATGCATGTTTAACACTTATCCATCTACTGCATATTTTTGTATTTTTCTTATTTTTTCATTTCTTTTACCTCCTACTATATACACTATGTAGAATTATAATTTTTTGCATTACATCTACTAAGGGTTACTAGATCGATTGTACATATATAGTTTCAGTCGACTACCATTAAGCAATCCTTAAATCTCTTTTCCTGCTAGATCCTCAACTGCACAACACTTCCATCTGTGATAGATATTATCTCATATGGCCCTAGCCAATGCATCCTGAATTTTCCTGGATGTTGTAAGTATTTTATTTCATACAGAAGACCCATATATTCTTCCTTAAAGTTTTTCATTTTAATGTTTCTATCATGCCAAGATTTGTCTTTGACTTTTTGTACTTCCTAATGGAAACCAAACATAATCCTATCCTCTTCTAGTTCCATGAGTTGAGGCAATATTTCTTTTACTGCACCTCTTTCTATCATGTTTGTAATGGATGCAATGTATAGACTAGGTATCAAATATTCTAAAGGGACTACTCCTTCCTAACCATACACCAATCTAAAAGGTGTTTTCCCTATGACTTTATTGCATGTGGCTATATAGGCCCATAATACTGTTGGTATCTTCAGATCTCAATCATCCCTATTTACGTTGCAAATTTTAGTTAGGGAATTCTCCAATATTTTAATAAATGATTCCATTGTTCCATTAGCCTAAGGATGGCATGGAGTGCTCTTTTTATGTTGTATTTCAAATTATTCAGTAATTGCATGAATGGTATGGAGTGCTCTTTTGATGGTGTATTTCAAATGAGGATGGTATGGAGTGCTCTTTTGATGGTGTATTTCAAATGAGGATGGTATGGAGTGCTCTTTTGATGGTATATTTAAAATTATTCAGTAATTGCATGAATGGTATTATTGATAAAATGAGTTCCCTGATCACTCATCAGAATTCTAGGGAATTCAAATCTTGTAATTACTTGTTGAAACAGAAAGTGTGTCACAGTTTCTGCGTTGAAATATTTTACTGTTGTTGCTTCAACACATCTGATTAGATATTATGTTGTTGTGATGATGTACCTTTCTCCTATTATTCTAGATGGTGGGTTGATTGGTCTTAGAAAGTCTATTGCCCATTTGTCAAACACTTTAAGGGTTACCTGAGGTTTTAGGGGCATATCATCCCTCCTAGATGGATTTCCTACCCTATGAAAGACATCACAAGTCTAACAATATTCCTTTGCATCTTTAGAAACAGTTGGCCACCATAGTCATGCACATAGTATTTTCTGCGCAATGGCTTTTCCTGCATAATGTCTGTTGAGTGAAAAATATGTCACATAAATTCTCAACGATTTAATGTCAACCAGAAGCTCGTAATCTTAGAGGCACAACACAATATGTGCGGGGATTGAAGTTGTCTATTCTAAACTACTAAAGCAAAGAACGTAAAAATAACATGAATATACAAATGACAAATTTTACCTACTATATACAACACATAGGTGTACTGGCATCAATGCATGGGGGCCCTTCCATCCTTTAGAAAGTACACCATAATCTTAACATGAAATAGAAATCAAAATGGAAGCATGTCTTGTATTCAAAAGAATATGATTACATCATCATTCCAATATAAAATCTCCTCTCGACTAACCTCAAGAATCAACCTATCAATTCAAAACATGAGCATTTCCTGAACTTCACACCTATATCTCCATCGATCTCTATCTTCCATGTCCATATATATCTTTTGAAAGGAGAAGGCTCTCCTATTTATACAAGAACATAAGAATCTGCCCCATTAATGGAGATCCACTATTCTCTCCCTAGATCCATAAAAATCTCATATAGTTACAACCAAATGGCAAATGATGAGACACATATCCTCTTTGACCTTTATCCAAATATCCTTCCATATCTTGAAGGGAATTAGAATTTGAGTATTGGAGGCCACATAAGAGTGTCTTGGAAGCTTCCAAATCACCTACACATGTCAACAAACTCATTATAATTGTTAGGTATAAGTATAAGCATATTATTTTCTAAAGTTTAACCACAAATTCACTTAAAATGTTAAGAATTGATAAACTTTGGAAAAGCATAGTTATAACCCAATGATGAGGTAAATGTAATGATGTGGAGGTGATATGAAGGTGATATGAAGGTAATATGGAAGTAAATGTGAAGGTATTGGTGAATAATGGAGTGAAAATAAGGACCATTTTGAGACTCAACAATGTCCTCTAGTTATTCCTTCTTGTGCTTCTGCCAAGATGATAGGACGTTCATGTTCCATCACACATATTCTTAGAATATTATTTGAACCTAGTTTATACAAGCGTCCTGCAATAAGTTGGTAATATGTAGCTCTAAGCATCAAATTATTCTTTTTCACAGTGTTGTATTTCTTTGCGTAAAATCTTGTACTAAAAAATTCAATGATATCAGAAAATGATTCATCAACAATCTGCACTAGAAAGAGTTGTGTATCAGGAAAAATTTCCTCCAACCTACTTGGTTCCTCTCCATTAGATATCCAATATAGATGATCTAGCCCTGAATTTAGTCTTCCAGGTTTCACTACTACTTCAAAATCAAATTCTTGAAATAACAACAACCATCTACATATTCTCCCCCCAACACTGGCTTGTTGACTAGGTATCTAAGAGTAGAGTGATCTGTGAACATTTTAAAATGTTGGCCTAATAAATAATGTCTAAATTTTTTTAATTCATACACCATAGCCAAACCTTCTCTCCTTGTTGTATTATAATTTTATTATGAATCTAAGAATTTCCTACTTACAAATGTTATTGGGTGATCTATGCCACCTTCTCCTGGTTGTGCTAGTATTTCTCCAAGTGATACTGAAGAGACATCCACATGAACATGTAACTCTTTTGACCAATTTGGAAACACTATAATTTTTGTTGTCAACATTTTCTCTTTTAATATGTCCAAACTTTGTTGTCACTCATCATTCCATTGAAACTTGATATCCTTATTTAATTGTTTCTCCATGGGTGCATAAATCTATGCGTAACTCTTTATGAACTTTCTATAATATCATATATGACCTAGTATATCTCTTAATTAGTGCATTGACTTAGGTGGTGGTAAATTAACAATGACAACAATATTTGTAGGGTCAACCCATAGAGCCTATTTACAAACCTCATGCCCTCGCAGAATTTCAAATGGTGTGTTGAATATGCATTTGTTAATGTTCAAATAAATTTGGCATTGTCCACACCTGTCTCACATTAATATTAAAACTTCAACTTGATCTTTTAATAGGATAAATACTATCCAATCATCCAAATAAACCTAGAAAAAATTATGTATAAAATCTTTAAATGTAGCTGCCATTACTCTTGAAAAAATAGCAAGGACATTTTTCAATCCAAAAGGCATCATTGTGTATTGGTATGAACCCATTCTTTGGAAAATTATAACGATCCTCTAGTGCTATTATGATTTGGTGATACCATGAAAATCCATTAGTAAACGAGTATGCTTCTTGTCCTCCTACATTTTCCAATACCTCATTTATAAATAGAGAAGGGAAGGGATCATGCAGACATGAATCATTAAACTTTTGCAAATCTACACAGATCCTTAATCCCCCATGCTTCTTCTCCTAAACTACCATAGGGCTAATCCACTCAGATTCTTCAACAAGTTCTATTATACAAGCCTCTAACATTTTATCAATATTTTCCCTAACTTTTTGTTTATATACCGCATTTAGCCTATAGGGTCTCTTTCTTATTGGTTTGGCATTTGGTCATAGAGGGATTTTCATTTATCCAAGTTCTCCTGCCACCCCTTTCATTTCTGAAAACGTTGTTGGAAATAGGTCAATATATTCGGGCAATAGTTCTGTTATTATTTCCACTATCTGGTTGTCCCAACAGTCACCAGTACCTACAATTTTTGGATTCTCTTATGTACCAATATTGACTTTTTTTATCTAAGCATAGAGGGGCTTCTGCAGTGAAACATATTAGATATAATTTTAGGGATTAACTACGTAGTGTAAGTCATTAATCTATGACCCATATCCATGAGTATTAGTCACAACTGACCAATAATTCTCATGATTTGAATAGTCCATTTAGCACTCATTGCATCGGTGATGCTCACATGGGTGAAGAAATGGGATTGAAACCAACGAAATGAATCGCATAGAATCAATCATCACTTTTGGGGCTTGCACTCGATAACCAGGACTTCCTAGGTGCTCACCCATCCCAAGACATCTCTGGCTCAAGCACGCTTAACTGTGGAGTTTTTCCCACAATAAATCCCACTTAGATTGCTACCCCATTTGCAAAAACTTAGCAAGTATTGTGCCTTATGAACTATCCAGCTAGATCCCCCTTCACTCTTATTATTTAATCATTGAGGGGATTTCGCAGTGCAACATATTAGATATCATTTTTGGGATTAACTGCGCAGTGTAAGTAATTAATCTATGACCCATATCCATGATTATTAGTTGCAACTGACCAATAATTCTCATGATTTGAATAGTCCATTTAGCACTCATTGCATCGAGTGATTCTCATAAGGGTGAAGAAATGGGATTGAAACCAACAAAATGAATCACATAGAATCAATCATCACTTCTGGGGCTTTCACCTGGTAACCAGGACTTCCCAGGTGATCACCCATCCCAAGACGCCTCTGTCTCAAGCGCGCTTAACTGTGAATTTTTTCCCACAATAAATCCCACTTAGCTTGCTACCCCATTTGCAAAACCTTAGAAAGTATAGTGCCTTATGAAATATACAGTTAGAGCTCCCTTCACTCTTATTATTTAAGCATAGAGGGGCTTCCACAGTGTAGCATATTAGATATTATTTTTGGGATTAACTGTGTAGTGTAAGTCATTAATATATGACCCATATCCATGAGTATTAGTCACAACTGACCAATAATTCTCATTATTTGAATAGTCCATTTAGCACTCATTGCATTGGGTGATGCTCATAGGGTTGAAGAAATGGGATTGAAATGAGCGAAATGAATCTCATAGCATCAATCATCACTTTCATGGCTTGCACCCGGTAACCAAGACTTCCTAGGTGGTCACCCATCCCAAGACGCCTCTGGCTCAAGCACACTTAATTGTGGAGTTTTACCCATAATAAATCCCACTTAGCTTGCTACCCCATTTGCACAACCTTAGCAAGTATTGTGCCTTATGAACTATCCAGTTAGAGCTCCCTTCACTCTTATTATTTAAGAATAGAGGGGCTTCCACAATGCAACATATTAGATGTCATTTTTGGGATTAATTGCGTAGTGTAAGTCATTAATCTATGACCCATGTCCATGAGTATTAGTCACAACTGACCAATAATTCTTATGATTTGAATAGTCCATTTAGCACTCATTGCATCGGGTGATGCTCACAGGGGTGAAGAAATGGGATTGAAACCAACGAAATGAATCGCATAGCATCAATCATCACTTTCAGGGCTTGCACTCAGTAACCAGGATTTCCCAGGTGGTCACCCATCCCAAGACACCTCTGGATCAAGTGCGCTTAACTGTGGAGTTTTCCCCACAATAAATTCCATTTAGCTTGCTACCCCATTTGAAAAACCTTAGCAAGTATTGTGCCTTATCTTTATTGGTGTATAAAATTCTTTTGACCGTAATTGTGGGTCTTCTGCTTCTCTTTCCCCTTCAACTTTTGTTATCTAAATATCACACAAATTTTCTTATGTTGGGTCATATTCTGCGATGTGGTAACAATGTAAAAAATGTCTGACTGTTTGTCGATTGTAATTCTGATAATATGTTACAACTTCAACTTCAGGTTCTTCAAAAATATTTTCTTTTATCAACTACAGTGTTGCATCTATCATCGGATTCTCATGTTGAAATGAAAATGTGATTACAAAGTTCTGTTGCAAATCTTTCCAATTTATAGTTCCTCTGCGTAGTTCCAATTATTGTATACCAATTTCTTGGTATTCCTTATAATGTATGGATGAAGTGATGTGGCCATTCCTCTAGTGGTATCAGTCTCCATTGGGTTATGCATATGTCTATATGTTCTCTTGGTTGTTCTCTTCCATCGTATTTCTTCATATGTTTATTCTCCTGTTCTACGCCAAATCTTACGTGCAATAATATTTTGCATTGATACCAATCATGGATCTTTTCTTTGTGAGTACCCCACCAACGTGCATGTGTTTCTTTCAAGGAAATATCTAAAACTAATAACCTTTGAATTTCCAGGACTTCTAACTCAAAATTTGTTAAGAATTCTTCCAAATTATTTTGACCATAAAAACTTGGAGGTTCTCTTACCTCTAAGCCAATCCATCTTAGTTTGTGCATCATTCTTGCACATATTCTGGTAGATATCTCATGTAAGCATTGTTTTCAGTTCTCTAGTCATGTGTCAGAATCAGAAGCACAATAAATAATGCTTATCCAACTAATCATTCCATCTATTGTTGGGTTAATGTAATCTTCTTCGTGTGCGGTAGTTCTATATAACTGGTTTATCTCTTTTTTGATAAGGTTCTTTTTCATACGTTCAACATATATTTCACCTTTTGAAGGATATAATGGTGTTATGACTATAATATCTTGATTCAAAAATCATTTTATGGGCCTTCAAGTTGATGATATCTTGATTGTCAAATTCCCAATCCAGTCCCAACATTGTTGGATAAGGTGTAGTATTATACACTATATCAATTACCTCTAAATGTTCGATAGTGTTCACAACATCTAAATCCACTGGTATGCCTTTCAATTGACCAATTGGTAGTACCCTATCTTGGCTTTCTAGTTTCAGTTGAATAGGTGAATAGCCTAGTGTAGGTTCCCCATGCATTCCCATGTTTTCTTAAGAATAGGAATTACCTCAAATCTCAAATCTAATACAATGTCACCCATGTCAAAGTCTCCAATATTTGAATTTAGTCTAAACTCTCTATTTTTTCTTGTTTTCCTTTGGACATGATTTACTGTCTTTTGTTCTAGTTTTATCTCTTCTTCAAGATTTCATTTTTCTATCAAACTTTGTAATACTTGTAGAGATGTTTGATCATTCAATAAATTCAATAAACACACCAAATTTTTTCTTCAATTACTTACCTTTTCTGAATGCTAACCTTTGTTGGTATAATCATATGGATAAAGCATACCATATACTATCCCATCATATATTGGCTATGTATTTGTAGTAGAAGCAATATTCTCCTGCAAAATTTCTTGTCTGGCCCGCTTGAATATTTTTTTTTCCTTGTGTGCATCAAAATGTTGTTGTGGTGTTGCATTTTTTCTAACCCACTAGTGTTGGTTTTGATTATGATTTACTGCATCTTCTCCTATTTTGTTTCCACCTCGAGTAACTACATTGATATTTTTCCCATCATCTCTAGTTTCCATGACAATCCATTGAGCATTTTGGTTATTTGGATTCCTTTTGTCCTGTATTTTTGTTAAAAATATAGGACAGTCTTAAGTAGTATGATCTGCTACATGACAGTACATGCATGTTGCTTATGGTTGTGGACAATCCCTTTCATCATGTCTAGGTTGTTCACAATTGCGATAGGTTACTTGCCCTCTTCAAAATCCTGCTCTTCCATGCCCTCCTCCTCTGAATCCTCCTATGTTTTCTTGATTTTTTGTGTGTGGTGTATTATATTGTGGTACTTGATTATATTATGGTGGTGCTATAAATTGTTGCACATTATTATACTACTGTGCATGTTTTCTTTTCATTAGTTCATCCTGCATTCTATAAGAATATGAGGTCATTTCCTTCATAAGTTCCAAGGTTTGAAAATCCTTATCATCATGTCCTATAGACTTGCAGAGATTGTAGAATGTACTTTTAGACATTGTTTGATATTTTGCATCATTGGGAAATGATAGGGATCATGTCCAGGTGTTTTACAGAGTTCACACCATAATCCTCCCGAGGATAAGGGATTTGGCATCCCTGCTCCCAAATACTGTGAAAATGTTGGGCACTCATTTTTGTGATGTCCTTCTATTCTACATAAGGTAAACCAGACAACTTCCATCTTTTCCTTGCCTTTGTTCTGATTCAACTAAAATGTCATATTATTGAGATCCTCTCTCAAATCTTCTATAGTTGGATATGTATGTTTATATTGATTCTCCTCCATTTGTAGGGTTTCTTGTAGAGCCTTGGCCTGATTATGGAAATTATGTTGCCTCAATGGGTATTTAAAAAGTGGCAATAATGAGTTTATGAATAGTTTCCTATGTTGCATGTCTGTTATGGGATATTTCAACTTAGCTTTCAATTGCTTGAGCTTATGATTGATTTCCCAAACCAAATCCCCTTTCTTTTGTCTAATTTCTATCATCTAATTCATATATTGATGTTCTGAAATTGGTCACTGAAATTCATTGACTAAAGCCTTCCTTACATTTGCGATGGTGTTAGGTGCTCCTTGTGGAATGTTCACTGCTAGGCTCGTAAACCAGTCTAGTGCATGGTTTCTGAATGTAATTGCGAGCTGAGCCACTTTGTGTCTTAAAATGTGATCTATTTAGCTTCCCAAATATTTTCATAAATAAATATATTTTTCTTTGGGTCCTATAACCCTTCTCCATGAAATTATGGTAACCGAATGGTTGGATTTGTTCCTTCCATTGTAAAATTTGTGGTACTACTGCGCGGTATAGATAATTGACTACTGATATCTAAAATCGTACTTCCACTTGAATTTACATTTCTCCCTTGACCTCTTGGACTCCTTATTCTACTAATCATTGGTTGTCTATAAGATTCTTTATTTCCTGACGTTTCAGTCTCACATGGGCTTGTGGGTTCCACACTAATTCTGATCTGGATTGTAGTTCCTTCTTTTGTGTCAGACCCTTGACCCATGGTTTTTATGTCATATGTGGCATGCAGGATTTCCTCAATATTCTCCATAGCATGCATATCCTCTACCTCTTCTTTATCACTTTCCAAGCCTTCCCTCTCGGCTATTGCCTTCTTTTTCCCATTAATATTATATTGGTAGGGTATTCCACTACACACGGTTCCCACTTTGTCCATTATTTCCTTGATTTTTTCTTCATCCATCATAATGGGGTCTGTCATTTACTTTTTATTACCTATATATAGATCCCTCTCCATGTCTCAGATCATTCTTATTTTTTCCCCCAGTCTTCCCATGTGCACAAAGTTATTTAGCTGTTAGGATCCATTGTCATCACACCTTTATCATGCAACAAAATATTGATTGATTTATAGAGTTATCTAATATACATTCCTCTTGGACCATTCAAAAACTTGTGCTCTATAGCAGTGTATGATTTTTCACTATCGACTGCAAAATTGGTAATGAATCCTGCAATGATGTTGTCTAGCCAAAAATCGACTGCACGCATGAATTTGTTGTTGAATTTTTGTAGATGTGCAATATTTTCAGTAGTCCATTCTACTGGTCTTATCCATTTATTTGGGTGATTTTATTTTAATCTCAGTTTCCACTCATGCATCAAGTGTGGAAATTCATATAAAAATGTCTCATGAAGATCAATGAATACTTACCTCTCCAAATATTGATGCAGTGTATACTTAGGGTTTCTATTGTCTTTTTGTGAAAATTTTAGCTCTTTTATGGTCATCCATTGTTCAATATCCTATTTGGTTGGTTTCCATTATCTGAACATCCCATTCTAATACTTCATTCTCTTCATTGTTCTTCTCAACAAGTCCCTTCCAATTTGTTCTTTTGGGTTTCAGCTAGCAACAGAACCATTTTTTGGAGCGTTTTGGGATGACCTGGGTTCTACTTTAGGTTTACAAAAAAACCCTGCAAACCATTGACCCATATGAATACCAAAAGACAACACTAAGCAAAGAGTGCACAATGCAATATCACCTGAGATGGCTTATGGGTGACTGCAGGACCCAAATGTCTGAAGTCTTGGAAGGGAGTCTTACGTGGGGATGAGAGAAATTCGTTCTACCTCAAAACACATCATATTTATTATTCTATTACATAAACACAACATTATATCTGATATTGACCACTCAATAATTATTTGCATTCATTTAGGGTTTATTCTGCAATAATTATCTTGGTTACTTCATTGTGCACTGCATTTTATTACTGACATATTAATCCATTCATCATAACTAAACAATTGCAAGAAATAACATAAGAATTCCACACAGAGACACAAACTTTATCGTGGTTCACTCCCCTTGGGATACATCCACAAATATTTGGTTTTCATGTCTCTTTTATTATTCTACATCAAGGTTACAATGTTGTGTGCATTACATTTATTTCTCCCACTTGGAAATTCTATGGAATAACCCTCATAGGTTGTATACTTCCACTCATAGACTGACAAGATCGCAGTAGGATCCACAACCCATGACCTACGAACTTACCCTCAATTACAGTTCTTGATCTAACATACCTCTGATATTCGTAATCCTCTCTCTCCCTCCTTATCTCTCTATCTTTCCTCTCCGCTATCTCATAATAATATATTTATATTACAAAAAGGGGTTAATTTCCCGTTACAAAATTGACCAAAACCCTAACCCACTAACCCTAGGTGGATTAGATTTGTCCATTTTATAACTCCCTGATCGCGGCTGGTCCAAAATCCAATTGTTTTCCTCATTGATCTACATCTTTCTTCCTTTTTTTGACTTTCCTGGTTTCTCGGCACTTCTTTTCAAGTTGTCTAGCGTGTGCTCCTTCTTTGGTCCATTACATAACTTCCTTCATTAATTACCATGCCTTTCCATAATCTTCTATTTTTATCCTTATCTTTATCCACATTTCCTTGAATTTGGTTCCAAAATGGCCTACACCAACACTAACCCTAACCACATAATTGATTGAACTATGGTCAAGGAGGAACACAAAGGGGATTTCCAAGTGGAACCAGTACATACATTGGAACATAAATTCAAAGTGATGAGGAACAAATCCATAGGTATGGTAAAGGTTCAATGGACCTTCTATGGTCCTGAAGATGATACATGCAAGCATGAAGAAAACATGTGGGAGGAGTACCCACAAATTTTTTACAATTTTGAAGAAAATAGAATATGAGAATGCAAGACTCCATTTTGAGTAGCTAGGATTCTAGAGCCGCATCTCAGAGTCCTAGAAAATCTACATTGGGGGCCCTAATAAAAGAATGGTACATCCTGATGGAATCAGAGAAGTGAAGGGGGTAAATTCCTTGGGTCAGAGGGTTGAGAGGAACAAGATATTTTGGTTGAAATTGTTGTCGCAGTTGTAAAATTGTAGAATTTTTTTGTTTCTTAGTATTATGATGTAAATTTGTACATGTATATTGACATAGTGTGCATCGAGGATGGTGCATAGTTGTAGGGGACGGGTTGAGAGGAACACGATATTTTGGTTGAAATTGTTGTCGGAGTTGTAAAATTGCATAATTTTTTTGTTTCTTAGTATTATGATGTAAATTTATACATGTATATTGACATAGTGTGCATTGAGGATGGTGCATAGTTGTAGGGGAGGGGGAATATAACATCTTTGCTATAATACCTAGTTTAATTAATGCTTAATGTAGATATAACGTATGGTTATGTCCAAGCGATGTATATACAAATTGTATTTCTGAGTCTTAATAATAAAATTTGATGTCAGCTTCTAAGGGACATGGATGAAGATGGGGGTTGATTAATCCATAAGAGAGGGGAATTTCTAGGAGTGTCTAAGTGATGGGTCCAAGGGGGAATTACCCATGCCTATTAATTCAACCCACTCCCTAAATTTTATACTAGTATATGAACCTTCTATTTTGTTGTTGAGTGTTCCCAAATCCAATCATTGCATACATGTAATACGGTGGGTGTGAGAAGTAACATCCCATAGTTATTGGGAGCATGGGTATGAACAAAATCGGAAAAGGGAAGTGTGTAAGTCAAGAAAGCAATCAAAGAGGGGAAATTTGTATGGGCGGTTCCCATAGTTTCAGATAGGCACGTTTTTGGATGAACAACACATAGAGAACAGGGAAGAAGAGCTTTGGAGCTGGAGCAACCATAGAGGGTGAATTATGGAGCGTATTTGGAGCAGAAGACTGAAGAGACAGGTTGTTGGGCCTTAAGAGTCAACTCTTGTGTGAGTTGCATTGTAACAACAAGTTATTTTTTTTTTCCTAGACTTTTTCCTAGCAGTGAGATCCCTTGAGATTCCCAGTAGTGAGAATCCTAGTTACTTATGCCTGAGAGACCCTGATAAATGAATGGGGTTCTCAATGGACTGAGAGAAATGAAGGGGTACATTCCTTGGGTTGGGTAGGTCAAGAGAAAGAGAGATGGTGGAAAATCGGGATAGTTGTAGGAGAATACGAGTGGATTGTGGCATTTTCTAATGTTTGAGTGGACATTGAGAGAGCACCCTCTTTTTTGTATTTCCAACCCCAACTCGTGGGTGAATTTCTATTAGTATTTGGAACAAAAAGTCTTTGGTTGGGTCGAAAATTATTCCTAAGTAGTTAGTTGCACAATTGATTTAAAATATAAGTGTTTTTAACATGTTTTTGTGTTGAATTATGAATTTAATTGTTGTGTATTAACTCTATGTTTGGGAACGGTTTATATGTTGTTGTATTTGAGTTTGTTAGTTGCATTTTATGTTTATTTTATAATGTTGTAGTTGCATCTAGTTCATGGTATTAGCAAATAGTTATAACTATATGTTTTCCTATAGCTGGTAAGCTACAAGATTAGTTAGGAGAAAAATTTAATTTTGTGATTTTTTTCCACACGTAATGGTCCTTAGCTGGGCTAGGGAATGTTACATTCCCTATGGGGAGTTACATAAAAAGAATCACATGATATGATTAACCATGCATCATGAATAGGGTTTGTTCTTGAAGATGACATGAATAAATCCACTCCTTTTTGGGGGTCTCTGATTTTTTGGGAGGGGCATCATTAAGTGCCTTACCTTTTTCAACATTTTTATCTCTACATTGAGTCTTGAAATTCCCATGTTTAGCGCATTTCTTCATAAAGTTTTATAAATATTTAGATCTACCTCTAGACTTTTAATGTATCCCCTAACTTTTTTTTATTTATATCTAGGATAAACCTCTCACGAACAAGGTATCGTTGGTTATATCTACTTTGGATTGTTTCCTCATTCCTTCTAATAAGAATCCAACTGCATCCTCATTTTTTAATGTAGAATCATGTAGTACTACTAAGTGACACAAAAAGATCATCTCATGAATTTAGACAATAACATAAACAATTAATACATTTATTTTTTTTGGAAATTTTATTATCAACTCAGGATAACTAGCTTACCATAATTTTAAAATCATTAATATTATATGTCTTAGAGTTTCTATCATTCATCTGAAGAAGGTACAAATTCTTTCGAAGAAAAAAATTGTTTACTATGGACTTTGTCTGATACAACATCCATGAAACATGCAACAATATTGAATCTAAAAGATACAACCAAATTTTACTCTTCATCAAGTTTCTATTCATTCTCCTAGTCTTTTTTTGTCATAGTTGTGGATTGTTTTAGCTGACATAGAAACCCACTAATAATCTCTACTCACAAGAATATCTTCCATATTAAGTTTCCACAACTCAAAGTTATAGCCATTAAATTTTTTATTTATATCCTTTAAGTGATCCTTGTTTCTTTCAACCCCAAGAATCACCTCCATGGAGCTCCCACCCAATTGGTTTTTTTATAACAGAGCCAATATACCATCGCTCTTCAAAGAACTAGCTAAACCTAAATATGATACCAAATGAATAGAAATAATGACAAATAAACCTATGAAAGAGAACCAATGCTAAGTATTAAGAAAAAATAAAGAAAGAAAATAATGGCACATTCATAGTTTACACAAGATTTACCTTAGAAACTCCAAAAGGATAAAACCAACAAAAGAAACACACCTTTCTCATTGTATCGACTGAACTATTCACGATATAAATAGGTATTTTTTAGTATAATTTAACCCTAATCAGTTACGTAGTATTGCAAAAGAACAATGGGTATATAAAACCATGGGTTGAAGACCACCCATGACCCATAAAAACCCATAATGGACCCCATCATATTGTGCCAAGATGCACAGACTACCTACATGAAAAAAGTACAACACATATCCAACACTCTCACCCCATCAAACAAGGGTGAACTATTACGAGTGATCCAAAACAAATATACAATAAAAGGTCAAATGGTTAATGCCTCATATCGATGGAAACCATTCAAAAAAACTAGAAGATTTTTCTATGGAAGTGAAAAATGTGGCTATGGAAATTGAGGTGAATTGAAGCAAAAGTGTGTCAACATATTATTGGACTCTATATTGAGTGAAGAAATAGTAAATATTATTTGAATATGTTATATTTTAATTTGAAATATAAAAATTATTGATGTAATGATTATAGTGTGTGAAGGCACAAAGAACATGCTTTCCAATCAATCCACACATGGGCAATGGAGTTGTATGGATGCATATCAATTACTATAAGGAGAGGTGGAGCAGTGTCATTGTTCCACCTACTAACCCTCCTTCTGTCGCAAGGATTGAAAAATTGAACAACTTTTTTACTCTGAGGTTGCACATTGTCGTGAGGGTAGGCCATGGATTCGGTCACTCACGAGGATTAGCAGAGGGACACACAATAAGGTAAATACCTTATTCTTGGATGACCATTAGTCTCTCAACACAAGGGAAACAAGATCACTTAACAATGTCTCCAATGTTACAACATTTTCCCATCAAGAAAAGTGAGAGACGTGAAGGGCATGCAATCTTCACATCCTTAAAGTACAGTAAGATAAATCTTGAAGGGCATGAGATACATGACACCCTTGGTATTATTTAAAAATTGTAAATTGATAGTGAATTGAAAACTTAAATTGAAAAGTGTTAAACAAAATTGTTAAATATATATGTCATCTTAGGAAAAAATAATCTTTTACCATACTTTATATTACAAAAGAGTAATCAAAATATTAACTTAAAATAAATGTACATAGATAATTAGTATTCATAATATGATGAAGATCTACTTAAAACATAAATACTAAGAATGAAGCATATAGTTAAAGAGTGTACATGAAATTAAATTAAAGTAATTTTTAATTAGTAAAAATCAATTTTAAGAGAGCACCCATAAATTATGGAGAAGTAGGATCTAAAATTCAAACACAATTTGAATTTTGAGATAAAAAAATGTGGATCACTAAAGTGAACTATTAAATCACTAACAAGTCATATATGATTAAAATAGGAAACCATGAGAAGATCAAGGGAACACCTAAGAGTAAAAGTAAAAATTGTGGGATTTAGGTGAGTAAAATTTAATATTTATAATTTTAAAATGGATAATTTCTTGTATACTTGTTTAAATGAGTGACACATGGAAAGTGAATACTAAGCTAACAAATAAATTGTAAAATATAATTATGTATAGATTGGAGGACTGGCATGATCCACATGTAGGCTTCGGTTTGAGGAAAAACATTTATATGCACCTTAATGCTATATGATTTCCATAAAATTAAAATAACTTTTACTTGATTCTTGTTGAGAGTTTGGTTTATTGGAAGTTATAAAGAAGTGAGAACTCAGCTTCATTTCTTTAACCTTCAATCATTGTTAGAAATTATTTTATCCATACAATCCCATTGCATTTGGGGTCCTTCATAAAGGAGAGTACCATTTGACAAGAAGCAAGGTTGAAAACAATCTATTCGATAATGGTAACTATAATTAATTTCATTTGGATAATCACTATTGTGTAATGAATAATTTCTATGTGTATATAAGTATTGTTGTAATAAATAATCTCATATGTATAATTATTGTTGTAATGGGTATTTTTTATGGAGTGTAATTGGTTATCGTTATATTACATAGAATATTATTCAAAAATGGCTAGCCACACTGGTTGAATATGAAGTGTATATTAGATTATAAAGGTTGAATATGAAGTGTTTTATAAAAAGGTAAATAGAAAAATGTGTGTTGAATAACATTAATTCAGTATGGCGTTAACTCTATTGTTTTTCAAATAGGAAATGTGTGTAACTGTAGCTTTAAACAAAATCTGGTTATGTTGTAATTCTAGATATAGGTGGACTGTTTATAGCAAAATGATGTGACCGTTATATGAAATTTATGTCAGAAATTTGTTATAGAAAAATAAAAGTAAATTGTGTATTTCTGTTCAAGTTAGTTGTAGATGTGCCAAATAGAAGTTTCTTCTATATGCATAAACAACGGTGTATTGAGTGATTCTAGTTGTTATGACTTCAGTCGATTTAAGGTATGGAAATCGACTTTGCCAGGGAAGGAGAAGTTAGCATCTGTACAAATTTTAATCAACCCTTGAGAAAGAATTATAAAATGGTTGGCTTAAGGAGGGACGAGTACTGGAGAAGGCATCTACAGCCTCAACATCAATAAATTTTCAAATTGACTTCCAAATGGAGTCTTCGTGTAAATAAACAAGCCTGTCAGTGTCTGTGTCCATGGACAAAACCATGCTCTCACCTCTATAATCCATTTGACGGAAGTAACTTAAACCCCACTCTTATGTTTTTTGATGACTCACTAGAATTTTAAATAAAGAAATATTTTTTATTTCTTTTTTATTTTAAGCATTGGAGAATAAGTCTAAGGCATTGTAGATTGGGTAATTAACCTACCAACCTTCTTAACTCAACAAAAGTATGGTAATCTTGGAAAGCTTCTCTTAATGCTTTTCAAGCACAAAAACAAAATTCTAAAGAATCACAAGTAATCACTTACCCTCTTAAGGTCCGATAGACCAATTAGGTCTTAGTGAAAGTTAATCATCATCATCAACATGCTTAGAGATTTAATTTCTCCTGCAATATGAAGATTCCTTCAGTTTTTCTCCTCTCTGTACACAAATTTCTGGTTGTTTTTTCTTGTATAAGGGTTTCTCAGAGTCAAGAAGGTGGAGCTGAGAGAGAACACAAATTCATGCCTTGCATTTTGACGACATTCAATGGTCTAATTTCAAGTATGCTATACTTAGGTTTTTGTTTTCTATTTTCGTTTTGTGTTTCAATGGTTATGATTTTTTTCTAAAAAAATATTGATAAAAATTTAAGAATACTTTTCATGATCCATGGATAGAAAATGGGGTTGTCTAGAAACTTTTTGGTGATCCCTGAATAACAAACAAAGTAAACGATATCGAAATCGTCTAACTGATAAACTCTCCAACTCTACACTGAAGAAAATATCAAGTCTGACTCATGACTACTTGAACTAACCCTCAATGCTGCTGGATTCAATTAATGCTAGTATTATATAACTAAGTTTTCTATTTGGTTAGCTTTAGGCAGATGATTATTTAGTTAGCTTTAAGCCGTCTGATAGTTGTTTGCCTCGAACCTTTATACTTATTTTTTTTCTGATTTTTCCCGGGTCGTTGTTTGCCTGGAACCATTATACATAATATTTTTTCTGATTTCTCCCAGGCCGGTGCCGTGATTAAATAACTCTTTCTCCGTCCAACCTGTCTTAATGATATGCTTTGATAACTATAAGTCACTCCTGGCTTCAATTTCATGAACAAACAGTTCACTGATTTGATAAAAGCAAAAACCATTAACATACGAGAACTTTTTATATGAACTTTCATGAGTTCTTTTCAAGGGTTTTAGGATGAACAGCATGACTTCCTGTCAATCAGCACGTTTATTTTTTTGAACTTATTTTTATCTTTTTGAATATAAGTGTATATTCAAAATTGTGCTTATAAATTTAAAAATGCTAAACAAATTCAAAATTTGAAAGATTTTACTCTTTGATTGTACGAGAATCCTGCATTTGTTAGGATATCTTCAAGCTGTGTTGTGTTTTTTTTTTTTGGAAAATTGCTACACATTCAATTAAATAACTAAATAATTCAAAGATTTGATCATATAAAATCTGTATCCATATCATGGATGGCCAAGCACATCTTTGAAGCTTTGCTTTTAGATAATAATAAAAACATTCTGCCATAAATCATTAACTTTCAATATTTAATGAACGATGACGGATCCTGCGGAAGTAGTTTAAACTAAATTCAATAGAATTAATTATAAATGTGTTAAATATCATAGTTCACACATTACGGTTAGAATTTTTAAAACTAAATTGTTCATAAATTTTATAGTTTTAACAATTTTATATATGTTTTTTATCATTTTAGGAAAAAACAAAATTAATATATAAGAGAAAGCTTTTACCATAATTGATTAAAACTAACTTGTGTATAAATTTGACAGTTTTAACCATTTTTTTTTACTTTAACATGTTTGCTTTTTAACATTTACTTAATCACATTAAAAAATTACTGTAAAGATATGTAATTGCCACGTTCTGCTTCTGACCGTCTGACCATGCGTTCCATTTATCAACCTCAAACTTTTCATATTACTACAAGTGTGACCTAGCTGCCTTCTTTTGTAACGAGTAGTGGCCACGTTTTTATGAAGGTGAAGCGCGTCGGTGTGGTATGAAGGTGAAGCGCGTAGGCGTAAGCTCTTTTGTATCGGCGTTTATCAGATACGTTGCACCCGGTAGCTTCTCCGGGACCGTTTCCTTTGTAATGCTCAAAGACCGTGAATCAACTACCTATCTACTTGGCAATGCAAAGCTGAAGAATTAAATTTACAATTAATTTTAGCAGTAAATCTGATTGAGTAAGAATTTTAATTATCGCAATCATTCTCGTCATTGCAAGTGAACTCTTGTATGCAACGAATGCAATTGATGGAAGAGAAAGAATTTTTGTATCTGCGGGTGAAAATGGTAAAACCAAAGACTTTTGAAATCTGTGATGAAGTTTAAGTTTAAATCCTTGATTCTGTTGCTTGCCCCCAACAACTGATTTCAACGAGACTAGGTTGCAATACTTCTGAGTTATTGAAACGTATTGTTGTCATTTCTATGTGTTAGGTAAAACTGTTTTTCATTTCTAGCACAGTCATATATTTTATGACTGATAAATCTCGAAAGACTATATAATTTCTCTCCTGCGTCTGCCAAGGTTTCAGGTTAATTGCATTGAGTACGCAGCATCCAACCCTCTCTGTAAGTTATGGAAATGGCAGCGAAATGATCATTCTATGAAAATGACAGAGAAATTCTGATCATTTCGCTGCCATTTCCATAGCTTACAGAGAGGGTTGGATGCCGTGTACTCAATGCAATTAATCTGAAACCTTAGCAGACGCAGGAAAAAAATTATATAGTCTTTAGGCGTTTATCAATCATAAATTATATATGACTGTGATATATGTTTTTATCATTTTAAGAAAAAAAAAGTTTATATATAAGAAAGTTTTCACCATACTTATGAACAAATTACCCGATAACAAACATAACAAACAATTCCATCTTTGCATACTCTTTAACCTTCAATTCAACAATGTCCAAGTTGAGTATATTGCACATTCTCTTTATGGAATGTTAGGATCAATTTTGTATCGTGTAATATGCCAAATATATGTTTGCTCCGCTTGCTGATATAGCTGTGAATTTTCGTTTGTGATATAAGTCACTATATGGGGATGACTCAGGCCTCATATTTATTGTGTACAGTAATTACATTAAAACTGTGGAAATAAATTAAGTAGTTTACTATTAGTTTTAACTAGTGAAGATACACCAAATAATAAATATAAAATTAAGTCAAATAATATGCTGATTTGAAATTGTATTTTTGACACTTTCTTGTATTTGAATAATGAAATTTGGTTAATTATTCAAATACTTGATATACTAAATTGATAAATAAAATGTATTTGAATAATGAAATTTGGTTAATTATTCAAATACTTGATATACTAAATTGATAAATAAAATTTAAACATAATGAAATGGTTAAGTAATATTTAATAATATTTTAGTGTAAAATTAAAGAAAAAAAAACTAATTAACTTAATAGATTAGGTCATGAATAAATATTGTTATAATAATTGAATAATTTTATGAGAGCAACTCTTTTAAAATTATAAAAATAATTTTGTGATGTTATGGTAGATATTTTAAATTTAATATATTTTTTTTACTCAATTTCATTTGATCCAACTTAGAATAAGTTATTGCTTTCAAATCAAGTCATAACCACCATCTACTCAAGCGAGGATGGCATAAAGACGTGGCTAAACTATTGGGGAATAATGGAAGAAACCATTTTGCAGAATAAATATACTATTAAAAAAAACATCAAATCAAAATTTAAGGAAAAAATGTGGTGTGATAAAGAGTTAGAGGAAAAAAAAAAATTAAGGTATTATAAAGATGTAATCAACCCTAANAGAAAAAAATATTTGCCAAGTGTAAAGAAAAAAATAAGCATTGCTAAGATAAGAACAAATTCTCACGAGCTCCATAGTGGTACTAGGCGTTGGTCAATTCCTAAAACACCATGGGATGAAAGAGTGTGTCACATTTGTAACACTAAGAAGGTTGAAGATGAAAAGCACTTTCTCTTAGATTGTTGAGCCTATACCCATATTAAATCTCATTTTCAAAATATTGATCACACTACCAACCTTCCTAACCTCTTAACTCAACAAAAGTATGGTGATCTTGGAAAGCTTCTCTTAATTCTTTTCGAGCACAGAAACAAATCTTAGTGGACCCTAATCATCATCATCATATTGGAATTTACAAAAAAAAATAAAAAAAATCTTATATATTAGATTTTTTTTATATATTTTTGAAGTTATAAGTTGTATTAAGATAGCATCAAGGTGGGTGTAAGTTTAAATTAATAATGTTTGTGTTTAGTTAAGACATAGTATAAAGGTATTTGATGTTATAAATATTTAGATTGTTTAAATAAAAAATAACTAAATTGTATAATTTTAAGTATTTTACAAAAGTTGACTACATTTTTTGAAATATAATTTAAAATTTAATTGAGTTTTGTGTAACTATCTAGTTTGAAAGTTCAACACCATTTAGGGTGTTACACTAGTGACCACTCACCTACAAAGTGACATATTATTATTTTAAATAATAAAAATAATAAATAAATGAAAAGAAATCTAATTGAAGTGAGAAGAAGATAGGGAGTGAAGAGTAAATTCTAGAAATATAATCTATATTTCTCCAAAGAGCCAAAACAACATTGTAACCCTATAATTGCTAATAAATAAAAGTTGCTCATAACCATGTGATGTGTAAATCATATGCAACAACATTTGAATTACATTATCCACTATATATACAATGAATAATTTCCACTTAAGGCCATCTTGGTGATTTATCACACATAATCAACCAAAATGCAGTGACCAATTCGTCGTTGAATGTTGGTTATTACATACAACTCAATTTCTCCTTAATTGGATCATGGGTGGTTCCCATAGCAATAATTACCAAATTGTTAATAACTAGTTGAGAATAACTTGCTCTATGTAAACGATAATAATAGCCAACAAATCATTTTGGATTTATTTAATCTCTATGTATTAACACAATTGTAACGAGAGAATCACAATTGTAATACCCTATATGCACATGAACATAAGAAGTATGTGGTTATAATTCTTTACGAATGTTCTATGTAAACGATATTAATAGCCAACAAATCATTTTGGATTTATTTAATCTCTATGTATTAGCACAATTGTAATGAGAGAATTACAATTGTAATACCCTCTATGGACATGAATATAAGAAGTATGTGGTTATAATTCTTTCGTAGTTTACATTACATTACTTTGGAATTTATATAAAATAATAATAAAACTAATAATAAAGTGTATTTGTGGTAATAATTTTTTAATTCTTTAGAAACACTATGGGGGCAATGAACTAGTTAGAGAGGAAGTAGGGAGAGCCCATTTCAAATAATATTTGATTGTGTACTTAAAATTAGATGAAACAACACACAGGTGAGACTTTGCTCACAATCTATATTATTCAAAGAAGAATGATTACATCATTATATAGGAAATGACTATACTTAGTCGGTTACATCAAACCACAGAAAACTAGAATCTACATTAAGTGAAGTATAGTTCAACTATTCAACTGACTCTTGCAAATGACTCTTTCTTCATTATTTCCAAGTCTTCCCCTTAATGGACAATGGATTAACTCCTACACCTAACATCTCCCTAAACAACTCAAACTTAATCTTTCCAAGAGGCTTAGTGAAAATGTCAGCAACATTTTCACTAGTATTACAATACATAAGAGCTATTTCATTTGACTACAACTTTTCTCTAACAAAATGAAACTGAGCATCAACATGCTTTGTCCTTGCATGAAAAATCAAATTCTTCGCAAGATTGATTGAACTTTGATTATCACATTTGATCATTGTAGGTTCATTTTGTTCTTTTCCAACATCTTGAAGAAGTATTCTCAACCAAATAACTTCACAAGTTGCTGCACACAATGCTTTATATTCTTATTTAGTAGAAGACAGAGATACAGTAGGCTACTTTTTATTGCTCCATGAAACAACCTCAGATCCAATGCCAAACACATATCTAGTGGTTAATCTTTGATCATCCATATTGCCAGCCTAATCATAATCTGAGTAACCTGTCAACTCAACATCAGATGTATCAGTATATTTAATACCATAATCAAGTGTTCCTTTTAGATACTTGAGTATAGACTTTGCTACATTCCAATGGCTTTCCAGAGGTTTCTCCATAAACTGACTTAACACACTCACATAATATGAAACATCAGATCTCGTTGTGGTGAGATAGTTCAAACTACCCATAATCTGTCTATACATAGTGTCATTCACCTCCTTCAAACCATCATCACAAGAAAGTTTCACATTATGTTGCATGAGAATAGTGGAAGACTTACACTGATCCATTTTAAATCTCTTAAGTACTTCTCTGACATACTTACTCTGACAAACAAAAGTTTGGCTTACATTTCTCGAAACTTCAAGACCTAGGCAGTAATGTAACTCACTAAGATCTTTGATTTCAAAAACTTTTGACAACTGCTCCTTGATTTCATCAATTAATTTCTCTGCATTTCCTGTAATTATGAAATCATCAACATATAAGGAAATCAATACTATATACCCCTGCTCATCAAATTTGGTATACAGATTTGGATCACTCTTGCTCCTCATAAAATCCTGTTGAAGAAAGAAAGAGTTTGTCTTCCCATACCATGACCTAGGTGCCTGTTTTAGTCCATACAATGCTTTATTTAACTTACACACTAAGTGTTGTTTCTCTTGTTCCAAAAACCCTTCAGGTTGAGTAAGGTAAACCTCCTCCTTTAACTCACCATTCAAAAATGCATATTTAACATTGAATTGGTGTAGCTTATAATGATACTTTGTAGCTAAAGCAATATACAATCTGATAGTATTCAATTTAGCTACTAGTGCAAATGTTTCAGCATAGTCAATACCTTATGTTGGTGAATAGCCCTTTGTAACCAATCTAGCCTTATATTTGTCTATAAGACCATCTGATTTAAACTTGGGTTTGTATATCCATTTGCATCCAATGGGATTTTTATATTCAGGCAATTCAGTGAATTCCCAAGTATTGTTTTTCATTATAGATTCATATTCTTCCTCCATTGCATTTATCCATTCATCATGTTCATTAGCTTCATCAAAACTTATGGGTTCTATGCCATTTAAAATGCTACTCATTAGGGCATAGTCTCTATACCTCTCAGTGAGTCAAACCTTTCATGAAGATCTTCTCAGCTGATTGTCTTCCTCCCCACTTTGTGAGGATCTGTCTTCACCTCTAGGTGAACTGTGACTGCTTGAAGTGTCCATATCACTGAGTCCTTCTTGTTATTGTTGCTTCTATCATTGCGGTTGTGGTTGTTGTTGTGGTGGTTGTTGTTGTGATGGTTGCTACTATGATGGTTGTTGTTTCTCTTCTTTAACTCCTTCATCAAGAAGTATATGCCAATATTCATGACTGTTGTTGCCATGATTTCCTTCTTCCTGCTCATGGAAAAGTACATCTCTACTTTCAAATACTTTGTGAGTAGAAGGATTAAATTGTTTGTATGCTTTGAATTCAGAACAATACCCAATGAAAATACATTTAATGGCTTTAGCATCCAATTTCTTCCTATTCTCCCTTGGAATATGAGCAAAATCCTTACACCCAAATACTTTCAAATTATGAACTGCAAGTTTGGAACCATACAAGGCTTCGAAAGGAGTAACATTATCAAGACAACTTGTTGGACTTCTATTCTTTAATTAAATTACAGTGTTTATGGCTTCAGCCCAAAATGTATTCGAGAGATTCTTAGCTTTCATCATACTGCGTGCACATTCTACCATATTTCTGTTTTTCTTTCAGTGACTCCATTTTGATGTGAAGTGTGAGGTACTGCAAACTACTATACCATTCCATGATCTTTGCAATATTTTTTGAAGTCCCCTGATTTATACTCTCCCCCTTGATCTGAACGGAGGATTTTGATGGATTTTCCTGTCTTCTTTTCCACCATGGTTCTGAATTCCTTAAAGTACTCGAAAACATCACTCTTTCTTCTAAGGAAGTAAACCCGTGTGTATCTCGTGCAATCATCAATAAGTAACAGAAAGTAAAATGCACCACCTAAATACCTAGTCTGCATAGGCCCACAAACATCAGTATACACAAGATCTAACAAATCTCTCTTTTTCCTATCAGGATTAGAGAGGAATTCATCTCTGTGCATCTTTCCTAATGCACATCCATCACAAGCAACATTCTCATTCTTTAACATGGGAATTCCTTTAACCATATTATTTTTCTGTAATAACAATAAATTAGGATGATTGATGTGGCCATACCTTTGATGCCAAAGAATCTCTGTTGGCATAGTTGCAGAATTCAGTGTGTGATGTGCTTTGTTGGTAACATCAAGTTTGTATAGGCCTCCTACTCTCACTCCTGTGGCAATAGTTTTGAATTGGTCCAACAGATCTTTTACTATGCAATAATTCTTGAAGAATTCAACCTTCAAGTTCTGATATGTAATGGTGGACACAAAGATCAAATTTGTCTTTATCCCTGGTACATACACAACATTTGGAATGTGATGAATAGTACCATTCAACAATGTCACAGGAATTTCTCTATATCCCTTGATCTGATGAGTGTGGCCATCTCTAAGATATATGTTGGCACCATTCTATGTTTCTTTAAAATTAACATATCAATTCTTATTACAAGTCATATGTACTGATGCTCCGGAATCCAAAAACCAGTCATCAATATCATATGTTTCAGTAGATTTTACAATGTTAGACACAAACAACCTAAGATCTTGTGAATCAAAATTTGGGGGTTCATCAATATCATCACTAGCAATAAACAATACGAGATCATGATTTGAATATTTTTCTGCATAATGACCTGAATGTGTTCTAGGTTTATTCCTAGACTTATCACTCTTCTTCTTATGATAGTCTTTAACAATATGTCTGGGTCGACCACAATAAAAACAACTCTTTGACTCATTCCTGATAGATTACATACCTTGATTCGGCCTTGGAGATTGTCTTCTCTACCATGAATTGTCTCTCTACCATGAACTGCCTCCTCTGCCTCTTTCTCCTGATCTCCCTCTCACATATCTCTTATTTTACCACAGTGCCAAATATTTATTCTGAGGCTTCAGATTCCTGCACCTCTCTTCCTCTTGCAACAAAATACCTGTCAGTTCTTCAAAAGTAGGAGGTTTCTCCCTTGCTGCAAGACCTGTTATGAACATATGATAATCTTCTAGCATACCATTTAAGGTAATAGTGACAAGATCAGTGTTGGAAACTGTCTCCCCTATATTTCCTAGCTTGTCTTTCACCTCTTTAATACGACCCAAAAATGAACTAACAAATTCATTTCCATCCATATTAATGCCTATCAATTTAGTTTTCAGGAACATAATGCGATTCGTATTGCTAGTTTCATACAAAGCTTTAAGCGTTGTCCACGTTTCAACAAAAGTTGTAGCTTCTCTAATATGTGGAATTATGCTATCTTTAACAGACATGCGCAACAATACCTTTGCCTTGCTTTCACACTTATCCCAGTCTTGGATCTGTGTTGTTGTCGCACCAGCAGTTGCATCTAGTTTCACTTCAGTTCCCTTCGCAATGGTCCAGACACCATATCCTTCCATGAGCGTATGCATCTTGAATTTCCGGTTAATGAAATTCAATCCATCTAACTTGTTGGCTTCGTTGAGGTAGGTCTCCGCTAGAGGATTTGCCATCGCTGCAAGATATTCTCTGCAAATGAATCACCAAGGATATGCAACTTTCTGTCGAGTGTTGAGTAGTCTGTCACTCTTCCTTCGGATCCATCAATCCGATCCTACCTTGGCTCTCAATGTTCTTAAAATAAATATAAGGAAACCTTAATAGAAAACCTTAACACCACTTTATATATAAAAAATCATATAAATTTTTTAAGAAAAAAAGAAGCTTTTCCTTTTCTTTTTTTTTAAATACACATTCATCCACTTTAATAAAAAGGTTTATAACTCCCCCTTCACCTCTTTATAGAAGCCTCATGTTTTAATAAAAAAAATCCACTTTATAAAAAAGTTTATACTTCATAAAAATATCCACTTAATAAAAAGTATCCACTTTCAATAAACTGCAGAAATCACTCACTAATGATAAAAGTTATTTAATAAAAAAAAAACCCATACATCTCCAATGAAAAATTCCAAGGTCTCCAATGAAAACTAATATGTGAAATTAACTCACGCTTTAAACTCCACGCATGCAAACTACCTCCACGAGCTCACGCGACCTCCCCTGATCCTCGAGGTATGTTGTGAATGGTGAATCAGCCCTCACGACTTCTATGTGAGAAACCAACACTGTTCCTCACTCACCCATGACATGCAAAAATGACCAGACTTTGCTCGCTGGATCCCAGTCCTCTACTCTCGCCTCCCAAAAAATGGTCGGCGCTCCTTGTAGAATTCAAGGGGAGTGCTAATGTTATTATGCAATAGAAGTGGGAGCATTGTAGCGCTAGGCGAGAGTGGGAGCACGGGAATTAATGCCCTCTCTCTTTGAGACGTGTACAAAGGGAGCGCTTGGCCTCTGATTTTGCTAATCTCGTAACTTTGAGAGAGCTCAATGCTCCTCTCACAATGTTTGGGGAGCGCTCGGCACCCCTACTCAAATTAATTTGAGATATTGCACTCAGAGAGATGGATCTCTCAAATCTTCAATATCGCTCTGATACCAATTTAGAATTAGGCGAAACAACACACAAGTGAGACTTCGCTCACAATCTATATTATTCAATGAAGACTGATTACATCATTATATAGGAAATGACTCTACTTGGTCGATTACATCAAACCACAGAAAACTAGAATCTACATTAAGTGAAGTATAGTTCAGCTATGCAACTTACTCTTGCAATTGACTCTTTAACCATTATTTCCAAGTTGTGTCACTACCATGTGTCTCTCCCAAGATTTCCAATCTTTTTCCTAGTATGTTTTATGATTTATTATTCCAAGTTGTACCAATGGGCACATGTTACATGTTTCCCATGCAAGTTGAACATACATGCAAGTCTTGGGGAAGGTTCCACCTTCTGAGTAAAAAATAAGGGGATTAATTTCATCATTTTTGTATGTTAGGTATGCCAAGGTAGGTGTTAGTGTTGAGTGTGCATTAAGCTACCATAGTGTTGCTAGAGTTTGTAGTGATGAAGCTATGTGGAATCCATGATTGTGTTCATGGGTAATTACTAAGACTAAGAGGAATTAATTTACAACAAAATTTTCCTTGTTTTCCATTAGTATATATTTTCCTAGCCAACCTATATTGAGCACTGAGGGGAAGTGTGATAGCTCGAGGGATTGTTTAGAAGTGAAATGGATCACATTCCTTTTTTTGTGCATGGGTAAAGGGGGAAGAGAGGCTAGTGAGTGGGATGGTTGTGGTAAAAATGGTATAGGATGTTAATCCTTTGGTTCTATAATTGAAAATTGAATTGGGTGAGGAAAACTAGAGCTCTAGTCAACAAATTAACTCTTTTATTTCATTAGCTAGCATTGTGGTGGCACCTACACAAGCTAGTACCTATGGTTGAGATGAAAAGTGCTCCCATGAAGCATCGTCAAATGAAACTCATAATAGATAAGTAATTTGTTCTTTAATTGTTAAATGATGTTTTTTTATTACTACTATAAATGAGTAATATCTAGTCTTGTTTGGGAAGTATACAATGATGAAACTTAACATTGTTCTAAGAATAATTGTGGGTTGATCCTTATATGCATATCTTTTAAGGGTTGTTACAATGATTCTTGTGATGCATAGGACATGCTTATTCCTCTATTCTATAAATTAAAGTTTACTTAGGTCAATTGGCTCGAAATGGCCGTGTGGGTATCTCAAAAGAGGCCACAACTATGAAGGAAATATAATTAATGTATTAGCATATATTGTATATAAATTTTGTTGCAAATGTCCATGTATCAAATTTTATTGTTCCATGAGTAAATAAGAAATTATGGTGTATGTGTTTAGATCATTAAATTCCTTCACGGATGAATATGTTATTTATAATGGATGAATATGTTATTGACAATGGACTTTATGTTGAAATTACTAAGACAACTGAGAGGGGGGGTGAATCAGTTGTTATTGTGCTTAAACAATATTAAGTCTATTAATACATTCTTAATNGGGGGCTTAGTGGCTAAAGTCCCTTCATGACTTGTCATGTTTAAGCTTACAGATCTACCTTTGAATAAAATGAACCCGCTCTGATACCAATTGTTGAAATTACTAAGACAACTGAGAGGGGGGGTGAATCAGTTGTTATTGTGCTTAAACAATATTAAGTCTATTAATACATTCTTAATATTTCTTCAAGTGATCATCAACATTATACAACATATGAACAATAAAAATAATGAGCATCAGTCACACATAAGATATACACAGAGACAGATTTTCACAAGGAAACCCATAAAGGGAGAAAACCTCTTCTTCTTCGAAATGATAGGCAATCTTTTAAGTTTTGTACATCATCTATAATTGAGCACCAACTCAATGTGAGGCTTCTACCGCTGTTTTACAAGCTTCAACTTGTTTGAGAGCACCGAATCTCTTGTTTCTCTAGCACCCACTAGAAGGAAGCACCAACTCCCCTAATGTTCCAGCACCAATTGGATGGAAGAACCAACTTCCAGTTATACAAGCTCCAACCTGTATAATAGAGAACACTTGTTCTCCCTTGCACCACCCTGCCACCCTAGTTTCTCTGGTTGCAACCAAAAGGAAGCTGTAGCTCCCTGTGTTCACGAACCCACTTGAACCTCTGAGGACAACAGTCCTCCCTAGAACCTCCCTAACACCCAAGAATATAAATGAATGATTGAATAACTAACAAGACAGATAAATCGATTCTTACCACTTCTTCTCTTTTTTGTAAATCTGGTCTGCTTCTAACTATTCTGCAATTCTTCTCTTCCTCTGTTTGCAATTTTGCTCTGCTTCAAGCTTGTTCTGCAATTCTTCTCTTGCTTCTATCTATTTATCATTTGTTACTCATCTCTGAGTTTTATCTCACACTGCACATACTGTCACCTTCACTTTATTACAGTTCAACTCATTTTTTTTTCATACAGAGCAACCAACCACGCACAGTCTCTGTGTGTTCCTTTTATGTCCAATTACCACTTCAATTACACCTCGAATCTTCTTGGGAAAATACGCCTTGGCGATTAAATCACCAACCGATCAAGAATCATGAATCAATTTTGCTAACTGAATCGTAACTGATTGATTAAATGTGAAGTGCAATAGTAGCCCTCTGATCATGTTCAAATTCACCAGCACCATTGGATTGAATCCGTAGGATCTTGCATTTATTTCTCCATTTCGCATTTCGGCATTTCGACATTCCTATGGTGAAGATTTCGATACTCAACATAGTGAATGCTGAGACTCTGAGATGGAGCTTAGCACCTCTAGCTTCTTCCTCCATCTTCCATCGATGTGCCCAATGGCTGTGACCACACACTTATCCATAAATTGCTTTCGCGATTTCGCATTTCGTGAATCTGGAGAAGAGGCATCTCGACTCTCCAAGTCGCGATCCTTGAAACCCTGAAATGGATCTTTTCTCTTCGATCTCTTCTCTACAGCTCTTCGACCATGTGACCAACAACGTTGACTAAGTGCTTATCCATAAAGTGATTTCACAATTTTGCATTTTGTGAATCTGGAGATGAGGCATCTCGAATCTCCAAGTCGCAATCCACGAAACCTCGAAAAGGAGCTTAGCTAGACTGACTCCTTCCCTTCTCGTGACCACCGGTAGTGACCATAGGCTGTGCCAAAAGGCACTTCATATTTTGCGAGTTTATAAACTTCATTGAGTTTGACCGACAGTTGAAATCTCCATAGATCCAACGGTCCAGATCTTATTGCGATCTCACATCTCGTGAGTTTCCACACCATGCTCCATTGACTCCAATTCAGTGAAATTCCAATCGCTTGCCACTTGTCCTATGATTCGACAGTCCAGATCTGATCTTGATTCAACAGCTTGTTGATTAAGGTTGGTTGTCATTGATGTCAACCCTTGAAGAAAGACCCGTAGCAAAAAGTCTTGGGTAATGGACCCAATAGTGTTTGATGTAAATATGACTCATTATTGTTTTTTTATGGTTGATAAGAAGTAAATATGGATGAACTCCAAAGTGGTCCCCTTATGGTGAAAGCCCTCACGGGAAGACGCTTTGTGGAGTAAGAGAACCCATGCTTAATTGTGTAATAAT
>JASDQU010504334.1:73192-85964 GCA_032191745.1 Picea mariana | reverse complement strand
GTGTCCTCACAGATCAACTCAACTCAATTCATAGAGGAGTACGATCCAGAGAATGTTTGTCACACATGGCACTTCCATGTGGACTTCTAGAGGCTACACCCTCTAGAAACACTAGGGTCAACTCCCATAGTGTGTGATGTCAAGGGTCAATTCCCTTGACATATCCTCATGTGCTCTCTACATGGGACGTTAGGCTATAAACCCAAACCCACTTATCCCTTCTCGGATAAGTGTCATCACAGATCAATTCACTTTAGTCACAGAGGAGTATGATCTGGAGAATGTTTCAAGAAGCTGCAAACATTAACACTCCCTTTCAGTGAGGGAGACATTCATTGCTACACCAAGTCTGTCNCACTTCCATGTGGACTTCTAGAGGCTACACCCTCTAGAAACACTAGGGTCAACTCCCATAGTGTGTGATGTCAAGGGTCAATTCCCTTGACATGTCTTCATGTGCTCTCCACATGGGACTTTGGGCTATAAGTCCAAACCCACTTATCCCTTCTCAGATAAGTGTCATCACATATCAATTCAATTCAGTCACAGAGAAGTATGATCTGGAGAATGTTTCAAGAAGATGCAAACATTAACACTCCCTTTCAGTGAGGGAGACATTCTCTTCCACACCAAGTCTATCACGGAAGTACTCGAACTTCATCTTGGTAAGGGTTTTGGTAACAACATCAGCAACCTTCTCATCTGTAGGAAGGTATTGCACCAATACGGCCTTCCTCTACACCATGTCTCAGATGTAATGGTACATGATATCAACACTGGATTATCTGAGAGCTTCACACAGCTCTGGTTATCACAATGAATAATGGTGGAATCTAGCACATAACCAAATAAATCTGCAAGGAGCTTGTGAATCCACACTGCTTCACGGACTGCCACACTTAATGAAATGTACTCTGCTTCTGCAGTACTCAAGGCCACAGAATTTTGTTTCCTGCTACACCAGGAAACCATGGCAGATCCCAAAGTGAAGCAACACCCAGAGGTGCTCTTCCTATCTACTGCGCTCCCTGCCCAATTAGAGTCAGTATATCTCAGCAATATCATGTCAATACTAGAAGTATATCGCATAACATGTCCAATTGTTCCTCGCAAGTATCTCAACACATGCTTCACAAAAATCCATTGTGTTTGTCTCGGTTGGCTCATAAATTGGCTAAGTGCACTCACTGCATAGAAAATATCTGGTTTGGTGTTAACCAGATACATCAATGATCCAATCTGTTTTCTGTACGAGGTCGGATCAATCTCGTCGAAATCATAAGAAGACACATATAGTTTCTTCATATTCATCACTATTGGTGTAGCCATGGGTTTACAGTTTAGCATCCCACACTTTTTCAATATCTCAATTGTGTACTTCTCCTGACTTAGGAAGATCTCATCAGTTCTTTTCCACACCTCTAGTCCCAAGAAGTAGTGCATCATACCAAGGTCCTTCATCTCGAACTCAGAGGCCAACGCATACTTGCATTCAATAATAAGGATCTCTGTACCGGTGTGGAATAAATCATCAACGTAGAGGACCAAAATCAAGGCCTCACCGTTAACAGTCTTGTAGTACAGGTTGGGATCATCAATACTTTTGCTGAAGCCCAAACTCATCAGGTGTCCATCAATCTTCGCATACCAAGATTGAGGTGCCTACTTGAGTCCATACAGCGCCTTCTTTAACCTACACACATGAGACTCCTTCTCATGTATGATGAAACCATCTGGTTGCTCGATGTATATTTCTTCCTCAATCTCTCCATTGAGAAAGGTTGTCTTCACATCCATCTGATGTAGTTTCCAACCCATGGATGTTGTGAGGGAAATAATCGTCCAGATAGAAGTGTATCGAGTAACAGGAGAAAATTTCTCCTCATAATCTATTCCCTCCACCTGAGAGAATCCTCTAGCAAAAAATATTGCTTTGTGATTCTCGATGCTTCCGTCAGTTGTATGTTTGATCTTATAGATCCATTTGGAAGTCACTACAGACTTCCTTTCAGGTCTCGGAACAATATCTCACACATCATTCTTCATGATGGACTGATACTCCTCCATCATGGCATATCTCCATACTGGTTGACTAGATGCCTCCTCATAACATGAAGGATTAGAATCAATGAAGTGGCTCATATCTGCGGTATAGCACGAATATCTCTGAGGTCTCCTGATCTCTCGGAAGGTACCATGAGGAGTTGCATGTCCTTCTGCCTCCCGCAAAGTCTGACGAGCCCATGTAGGTCTCTTCTGACCTACTACAATATCTCTCGGAACATCAACTGGAGGTACAGGATGAATGGGATCAATAGGCTCAATTGTCTCCCTTTGAACTGTTGGAGGGTGAGGGGGAGAATGAACCATATATTTTTCTTTCTCACTATCAATATCCATGTGAGATCATCTAGATATCATGAAGGCTACCTCCTCCTCAAAGGTAACATCTCTGCTCACCTCAATTTGTCTCTGACCAAGGATGTAGATCCGGTATGCCTTCGAAGATTCATTGTACCCCACAAATGTACCCTTTCTTCATGAAGGGTCTAGCTTGGTCCTTTTCTCTTTGGGTATATGAATGTATACTGGACACCCAAATATCCTGAAGTGTCCAACCTCAGGCTTCACTCCGGTGAAGGCCTCCTTGGGAATCATGTTCCTTACAGTCTTATGAGGACTTCTATTATGAACATACACTGCACTCATGGATGCTTCTGCCCACAAAAACATAGGTAAATGTTGATCATGAATCATTGCCTTGAGTGCCTCGATAATAGATCTATTCTTCCTCTCTACAACCCCATTTTGTTGAGGGTTGTAAGGAACAGTGTACTCCCTCTTGATCCCTACCTCAATGAAGAAATCACTGAAATCCTGGGAGATGTGTTCTCCTCCATTATCTGATCTCAACACTTTAATTTTCTTTCCAGTTAGGTTTTCGACCTATGCTTTGTACTCCTAAAATATGGCAAGGAATCCATCCTTAGTCTTCAATAAGTAAATCCAAGTCTTTCAAGAGTGGTCATCAATGAAGATCACATAGTATAGGTATCCACTTAAGGAATAAATTGTCATGGGTCTACATAAATCTGTATGAACCAAGTCTAAGATCCCCTTGGATCTATTGTCGCTGCTTGGAAAGGAAATCTTGGCATTCTTTCCAAGAGCATAACCTCTGCAAATTCCATCGTGTTCAACATTGATCTTTGGAAGGCTTGTCACCATCTTCCCCAGAGCGGGAAGAGCTCTATAATGTAAATGAGCAAGTCTGCTATGCCATATTTCACTCAAACTAATAGAATCATGTATTAGGGCCTGAACTGGTTGAACATTCAATCTATACAATCTGTCCTCTCAAACACCAATCACCTGGGCATAATCCATACTAGAGTTCTTGTTACATGAAATAAATTTTCCATCAGAGAAAGCAACCTTATAGCCTTTGTTCTCTAAGGATGAAATAGAGACAAGGTTCCTTCTCATCCCATGTACAAATAATACATCACTCAAATGGAGTGGGGTGCCAGAATCCAATTGTAAGGAGGTGGATCCAAATCCCTTCACAGTATATCTTGCATCATCACCAAGTACAACATGCAAATGAGATTCTTTCTCTACTAGATTTGTAAGGTGCTATATGTATCCAGTCATATGTCTGGAAGCACCACTGCCAATCAACCAAACATCATTACTAGTAGGAACCATACTTGAGAGGGATGAAATGAAGAAGAACTCCTCATCGTTAATGCTTGCAATCCTTGACTTCCTCTGAGGTGGTTCTAAATCAACATTAGCAGTGGAAGCATTTTGTTTTCGTTTCTTCCATGTAAGACAATTTTTCACATAGTTGTTATTAGTCTCTAATTTTGTCTTGGTTTAGTGAGAAACCCTTGTCCTAAAACCCTCCTTACCCATTCTTCATTTTTTTTTTCAGTCGATTTCAATTTTTCCATTTTGGTATTTTGTGGTTTGCATTACAGTCTTTGATAATTTATTTTAAGTTTGATTTTGAAAACGCATTGTTTAAAATTGAGGTGTCTCCTTATATGCCATTTGAATTTCAAATTTTCAAGTTTTGATAAGATGTTAAATGCGCTATAGGAATAAGCCTATTCCCGTAGCGCCAAATAATCATGCCATGATATGTGCCTGCCATCCCGATTTCATTATGATGTCATGAATCGTGGATTGAAATTTCGAATGCGTCCACGAAAGACTTGGCAATAATTTCCAAATCCGACGGTTTCAGAATTTAATTGATGTGTACGTGCGCTGGACTCATTTCAAATTACCCGTTGCTTGATGATCATTATATGTTACCTGTTCAAGTTGGCTTATTTCAGGCTTTCAGTGAGGAATGCAGGTATCCATTCAAAGCAACAGTAAACACTAACAATTGCAGGTGGCGAATTTGGAACCCGAGGACGACAGTTGCAAAATTGTGTTTGATGGTGCCAAAGAGGAGCAGACAGGTTGCCAGAATAGAACCAGAGGGTGCTAAACTTCTTGAATCCTATCCTCAGATGGATCAGAGGTTCAGAGACGTCGGATGGTTTGAGTTTCTCACCACTTTTTAGGGTTACGACGACCAAGTTTCCATGGAGTTCGCTCTGAATTTCGATAGTCACAAGGTCGAAATCAGTAAGAAGTTGATGCTAGTGACAGAGCAGACTATTGAAAAAGCTTGCAGGCTTGTGGTTGGAGGGGAAATATGGTGGAAGAAAGAGTACGTGGTTACTAAATTTGTAAATCAATTCTTCCTTCCAGATAAGCAGAATCCAGATTGGAGAAGGGGAATACCTCGTAGCTGGGTTCGACCCGAATGGCACACTGATCTAGTCATGATTCATAGGTACATCACCTGTGAAGGAAGGTTTTCATTGGTCTATATCTACCATATCAGAATACTAATGCACTTAAATGGTGATTACCCTTTAAATCTCCCTTATTTTCTGCTTAAAATATTGACAAAAATGTCCAAGAAAGTGTAGTCACTTTCTACCAATGCTAAAAGCAGTCTATTCCATCAAGTTCTGATTAAAACCCTAGTCATGTCTGCTCTGAATGAATTATAGAATCCCTGGAGCTGGCTCACGCAATCCTTAAACCCTATCACTCAGCCCAATAAGCAGAAGAAAGGCAGAGGAAGGAAGACCATCACACAGAGCCGAGATATGTCTGAAGAAAACCCTGTGAAAGATGAGTCTTCTGATATCAAGGTGACTAGGAGGAGCAGAAGTAAAAGACCTAGATGGGAGATCGAAATTGAAACATTTCCTGAGGAAGATGCTAAAGGGGAAACAGATTCACATAATGATCTTGCTGCTCAAACTACAGTCAAGCTTGAAACTCCCTCAACCAGCAAAAGAAGTGCTGCAACCAAAGGGAAAAAAGTTAAAGGTGTGTGTGTATCACAGAAACCTCAAAGAAATTTGACTAGAGTGACCAACAAGTATAAGCTGAAGTCAAAGGTAATGTTCAATCCGTCAATTAAAGAAAAAAACACCATAATCATAGAAGATGATTCTGAGACTGATGAGGCAAGTACAAGGAAAAGGGAAAAAAGGACCCCATTGCCCAAGAAATCTATCATCAAAGGAAAAAGAATACTTACACCACCTACAGGCCCTATAACAAGAGCCTCAACTAGATTAGCAAAAGCTAAAGAGATGGCTAAAGGCATCAATGAATTCCCTGAAGAAAAACAAGATTACTTGGAAGACTCAGATCACTTACAAGATGTACCTGGAGCTTTAGATTCATCAAGTTCTGAGGAAGAACATAGCTCAGAATTAGTCTCAAAGTACCAGGTTAAAGCCAAGGAACCTAGTGTTGCCTTAAACCTGAATGAAACTGCACCTTCTGAAGAATGCTCACGATTCAGAGTTAAGATTATAATTGATAAGGAAAAGATCAAGGAATTTCAGAAAACAATAAAACAATTAAAGAAGTAGAAAGCGCAGATAAAACAGTGGAATGCTCGCCAGCAAGAAAGGATTCAAGGCCTTAAAAAGAAGAAGAAAGAGCAAAGGGAATTTCTTAAAGAACTTAGCGAGATTAATTTCAGACTCTACTGGCACAATGTTGTGCTAACCACAAAGCTCAAGCAGAAAAATGCCAAAGCCACTGCTGTGATTATATCCTAAAGGTAACATGGAGATTTGTTACAATCATGTTTAAATGTTTTCCAGGAAATATGGAAAAGCCTACTCGTTTTGGTGAATGAAATGCTAAGACTTCGATCTATTTTACAGAATCAAACAAAATTCTTATTTTGCAGAGTCAAATGTAATGCTGGCAATATTTGCTATATCAAGTTGTTGAGTTGTGATCTATTTTGGGGTAGTAGAAGCTCTTTTTAGGTGAAATACCTTAGGTGTTAGATACTTTTCGATTCTAGTCATTAAAGGTTGTACTATATGATAGGATCTGAAATTTTTATAGATAGTTTAAATAGACAGAAGAAAGACCATGTTCAGGTCAAAAATTTGGAGATCTGGAGAACCTTTTTGTGGAGCTCATTGTAAAAGGCATTTATTTTCAATTGACACTTAATAGCAAAGGCATATGGATGGTTAGACCTTCTTTTTTCTACTCTGTTATTTCTTTACTCATGCTTGAATTCATTATTTCAGATTGCAATGCTTTTTTATTCTTGATTGTTAATTTATACAGTGAAAATTTTGCTGTAAAGATAATTTTCAAGATATGATATCAAGTTGATAATTTTATTTCTTTATGATATATTGAGACGAGAACTCTTGTGAAGTTGACAAATTGAAGACTTCATCTTCCTTTTTTATTAAATTGGTTTAGTCCATGTATGTGTCTACCTATTATTTAGCCAATGGGATATGTTATGTTTTGATCTTGATTTTCATGTCATGCTGTAATCTTGACCCAGTTTTCAACCACCCTACAAAAACCAAATCATAAAACCTTAAAAATACTTTGCAATAAACGAATGATGCCCTAGCTTTCCCTCTCACAGTCAAGTGCAACTTTAGGGACTAACATTTTTGGCTCCATTGCCGGGGACGAAGAAATGAAGATATCTTCCCTGGGGAAACGAGAAGTTGAGATTCAGATCTTGATGGTGAACAAGATTTCGAACATTATCTAAAGACTGTGATTATTCACCTGGCGACTCCTCTGTGGTAATTATGGCTCCTAAAAGAGAAGGTAAAGGATCTAAAATTCCTCTAAATCCTCCATCATCCAATAAGAGACCAGTAACTAGGAAAAATCCAGATCTCGAGCCTGTAGCAGTAGTCCCAGATCCTGAAAAGATACTAAGAAAACCTAAAGTTCTTTCTGGTCAGTCTTCACTTTCGAAAGGGAAATTATCTTCAGAAAATTCTCAAGGATAATCTTCTGAAATTATCAAAACCCAATCAAATGAAGATTTGAAACCCGAAAGTGAAATTAAGTCTATTGTTGAGTTTGATACAGTTTCATTCCCTTCAAACGTTTCAGAATTAAATCAAGAACAAAAGAAGTTGCTTATTGATCTCATTAAACTGGAATATCCAGACTTCTTGCCTGTAACTGAAAATTCAAGAGGTCCCAGCACAGGTATTAAGAGTGAATCAAAGACACCTTCGTCATCTTTTGAAACTTTCTCATCTGAGGATTTTAGATCACATTATTTTTCTTTTGAAAATCCTCTGTTTCTCAGCCCATTAGCTTATCATAGTCTAGAAGAGAAATCTCCATCTACTAAAGATCAAGACTCGGTGACAGTACATATAAGTTGTAATACATAAGGGACCCTTTCACCTACAACACTAATCTTGCTCACTCCCAAAGCTATAAACACAGCTAATATGGCCGCAGACAAAATGGACCAAATAGTTGCAGCTAGGTATGCTCCCCTGGTACTTCCACAAGTCATGTATGCTTTTCCACCAAATGATTATATGAGATATTTGCCCAGAATTAATGGAGATGGATCAGTTATTGCTGAAGAGAATTTGAGTTTGTTTTATAGTTTTGCAGACAATTTCAATGTAGAGCATGATGATGTGTGGATGAGATTATTCGTACAGAATTTAAATGGGAAAGCAAGAAAGTGGTTCAGGAGTTTGCCTGCTAATTCAATAGCTGATATTGTAGCTTTAGATGAGGCCTTTCTCAATCATTGGGCATATAAAAAAGACTTTCAATACTACATTACTGAATTCGATGCTTTAAGGAGGAAACAAGGTGAATCAATACCTGATTTTACCAAAAGGTTCAACCAAATGTATGGTAAAATTCCAGAGGAGATAAAACCTTTAGAGACATCAGCTAAAATCACTTTTCCCAATGCATTCGATGTTGAATTTTCCTTGTTGCTTAGGGAAAGAAGAACCACTACCCTCAGCCTGATGCAAGATGTAGCTATTAAGGTAGAATCAAACATATTAGCAGTAGACAAATTGAAGTCTAGAAGTGATAGAGATAGAAAAAAGCAAAAGGAAGAGTTGTCTTCATCTTCTAATTCAACATCCGATACTAAAATGGATGAAGTGGCTAAGATGTTGAAAACTCTGACATCTGAAATGGCAAGGTTGAAGATGGAACAAAAACAACCCAATAGACCTGCATAGGAGGGCGGTTACAGAAATCCAAATCAGTTCAGGAGACCAAACAATGTACCTCAAATCTTACCAAGAGAAAGAAAAAACCAAGATGACCAAAAGGTGTTACCCCCTTTTCAGAATAATGCAGTAGATGAGGAGGAAGATGAGGTTGATACAGAAGAACACCATGCAGTTCATTTGAATGATTCTAAATCATCTCCTCTACATGTGACACAGCAGGAATATGAATATGCTTTGATTGCCAACTAGTTTGAGGAAGGGGATGGATATGAGATTGTCCAGCAAGAACCTAAAGAAAAAAAATACAATCTCAGATCTGGTTCCCAGGCACCTAAAGTAGATACACCTATTTCTACAAAGAAGGCCAGTATTCCAATTAAGACAGGGGTGATCAAAGGTGTTCCCAATGTCCAAGCTGATCAACCATTGAAGTAACCTGCCAAGGATAGCACTGTTGATATAAGGGAACCATATAAAAATGTTTATGTTTTCAATTTAGAACATGAAATCAACAAAATAAAGATTCCAGTACCATTATTAGAACTCCTGAAAACAAAACCCTTCAGAAAAACCGTACTTAAGGCTATACAGGCTCCAGCTCATGTCACCTTCTCAGATACAGTTAACCTTGAAGATGAAAATTCTGCTATTACTATTGGACCTCACATTGAAGACAGAACTGATGCTTCTGCACCATTTTACATTTCACTAAATATCCATGACAATATATTTCACAATTTCTTAATGGATTCTAGTGCTTCACATAATGTCATGCCTAAGGTGGTGATGGAAGAATTAGGGTTGGACATTACTAGACCATATCATGATCTCTATTCTTTTGATTCCAAGAAAGTCAAATGTCTTGGACTTATGAAAGATGTGGTTGTAACTCTTTCCCAATTACCTATGAAAAGTGTGGTATTAGATGTTATCGTGGCTGACATACCACCAAAATTTGGAATGCTTCTTTCGAGATCTTGGGATAAGAAGGTAGGTGGCACTCTGCAGATGGACCTTAGCTATGCAACCATACCTGTTTTTGGTGGAGAACAACAAAGATTATACAGAGAAGTCAGATTGTCTTATTTGGTAAGTAATCATGATAATCCCACTAATCATCCTATATATGTTGTAGAAGATGATCTGGGTTCTTCTATTTTTCATATGAATGAGGAAATGGCAGAAGTATCAGTCAGAAAGTCAACAACTGCAGTGGAAGATAGTAAAGACAATTTTGTTTGGAAAATGTATTTTGACGGGGCTTGTTCAAAAGAAGGTTTTGGAGCTGGTATTGTTTTCATTTCCCCTACCAAGGAGGTTATTCCTATGTCATATAAACTCGAATTTGACACCACTAATAACATCAGTGAGTATGAAGCTTTGTTGTTAGGTTTGAAAGCTGCAAGAGATATGGGTATAGATAATTTGTCTGTTTTTGGAGACTCCGAACTTATTGTTCACCAGGTTAGGAATATATATCAAACCAAACAACAAAGATTGAAACAATACAGAAATGAGGTGTGGGATTATGTGGATAATTTCTTCTTGGCATTCAATATTACTTTTGTTCACATGGATTTAAATCAGCAGGCTAACTCTTTGGCATTTGCAGCAAGCAACTTTAAAACTCCAATGTTTCCTAATCTGAAGTTTGAAGTTGAAGTCAGACACAGACCCTCAATTCCGGATAATATAAAGCATTGGCAGGTTTTTAAAAACGATGAGGAAATTCAGAGATTTTTGAAAACCATTGAAGAGTTTTCTAACATTTCAATTGATCAAGATGATGAAGATGCCGAAGCAGAAATACACACTGCAGAAGTTCTTCAAGATACTATTGTTGGTCACAAAATCATTGAACTAAAGACAAACCATCTGCCCAAGGGTTTGGTTCCATTAGAAAGGTTGTTCGATCATAATGATGTTTCCAGGAAAGCTGTTATCCAAACAAAAGAAACAGATGTGGAAGACTGTGACATTAGTTTGGGTGCAACTCCCAGGTTGGTAAAGGTATCTAGGAAACTGTCACAAAAACAGAAAGAAGCATATGTTGAACTAATGAAACAATACTTAGATATATTTTCCTGGTCTTATGAAGATCTGAAAGTGTTTGATACAAAGATTATTCAACACAAAATTCCTCTAAAACCTGGATCAAAACCCGTTAAGCAGAAATTCAGACAATTTAATCCTTTACTGTTACCTATAATAGAAAAGGAGATGAAAAGGTTGTTGGAAGAAAAAATCGTAGTGCCACTAAGATACTCAGAATGGGTAGCAAACCTTGTGCCCGTCAGGAAAAAGAATGGAGAGATAAGGCTCTGTGTAGACTTCTGGAATCTAAACAGGTGCTCTCTGAAAGACAATTATCCATTACCAAAAATGGATTATATCTTACAAAAAGTTGTTGGCGCAAAGAGAAATTCTATGCTTGATGGATATTCGAGGTACAATCAAATATCAATAATGGAAGAGGACAAAAAGAAAACAACTTTTACCACTCCCTGGGGCACCTTTATGTACAAAAAGATGCCTTTCGGGTTGATGAACGTTGGAGCTACATTTCAAAGGGCTATGGACATAGCTTTCATTGGGGAGAAAGACAGGTTTGTGGTTATTTACCTTGATGACATCACTGTATTTTCAGCATCCGATGAAGAACATTTACAGCACTTGAAGCAGACCTTTGAGAAATGCAGGAGGTATGGCATATCACTTAATCCCAAAAAATCACATTTTTCCATGGAGGAAGGAAAGCTTCTTGGACACATCGTTTCACCTGAAGGAATTAAAATAGATCCGGAAAGAGTAAAGGCTATTCAGCTAATTGACATTCCGAGAAATAAAAAGTCCATCCAGTCCTTCATTGGTAAGATTAATTTTTTAACGAGGTTTATACCTAACTTTGCAGAGATTGTCAAATACATCACTGACATGTTGAAAAAGGCTGCAGAAATTAAGTGGATACCGGAAGCAAGAGAATCCTTTGAAAGGATCAAACAGGCTATTGTTCAGGCACCTATTCTAATTAGCCCAGATTTTTCTAAAGAGTTCATGATTTTTTCATTTGCATCAGAAAATACCATAGTTGTTGTTCTTCTGCAAAGAAATTAGCAAGGCCACGAGCAGCCTATCTCCTTCTTTAGCAAAACTCTCAGGGACTCTGAATTGAAGTATGATCTAATAGAAAAATAGGCCTATGCCTTAGTGAAGGCCTTAAAATCTTTCAAAGTGTATATTCTTCAATAAAAAATTACAGCTTATGTCCCAAGCAGTGCAGTCAAAGAAATATTGGTTCAGCCTGATTGTGAAGGTAAGCGAGGGAAATGGATAACCAAAATCCTGGAATATGATCTCACCATAAAGCCTACTCGGTTGATAAAGGGACAAGGCCTCACCAAATTAATGATAGAATCCAATTGCAAAGCAATTGGATTATATCATCTTTCAGACATGACATAGGACTCTTCTGTCCAGATTGAAGAATTTGATTTACAAATAAACAGCAAGTATGTTTCTTCAGAATGGTACAAAGACATCATATTTTTTCTGTTGAATTTTCAATCTCCCCCAGAGTTGGATAAATCACAATATAGATCATTAAAGTTGAGAGCTGTAAAGTGTTGTATTGTTGATCAGACCCTGTTTTGGAAGGACCCCAACGGTTTCCTGTTGAGGTGTGTGGACGAAAAGGAAGGTAAACAAATCTTTCAAGATCTGCATCACGATGTCTGTGGAGGCCATCATCACTGGAAAGCTACTGCCTTCAAAATTATTAGAGCAGGATATTACTAGCCAGTTCTATTCTCATATATTTTTGCTCAAGTCAGGGCATGTGAACCTTCTCAGAAATTCGCTGGGAAACAAAAACTTATATCTCTCCCTCTGAAACCAATCATCGCCCATGGACCATTTCAACAATGGGGATTAGATTTCATCGGAGAGATTAATCCCGCCTCCTCAAGACAACATAGATGGATTCTTACAGCTACGGATTATTTTATGAAGTGGATAGAAGCAATTCTGACTCGGAATACTACAGACAAGGTAATCATGGAATTTCTAGAGGGATATATTTTTTCCAGGTTTGCTTGTCCTAAAAAACTGGTTACTGATAATGCACAGGATTTTAAGTCGAATTCCATGATTGAATTCTGCAATAAATATAATATCAAATTGGTTCA
>JASDQU010504334.1:42614-59057 GCA_032191745.1 Picea mariana | reverse complement strand
TTATACCAAGAGGAGGAAGAGAATTTGTCATCTATTTGAGTTGTTGGCACTTGATCATCAATTTCTTTTATATCTAGTAGAGGATTTTCAAAATCAAAGTGATTTATTCCAAGAGCTCTAAGATTTGATTCAACAAACAGTTTTTCTAAACCTTGTCCTTTTACCAATTTGGTTGGTTTGATTTCTAGATCATATTATTGAATTTTTTCCAACCATTTACCTCTTCTTCCATCATTATCAGGCTGAATTAAGATGTATTTAATTGTACTGGTGGGTACATAAGTTATCACCTTGGAATGTAATACATATGTCCTGAAAGCTTTAAGTGATTTAACCATAGTGTAAGCCTGTTTTTCTATAATATCATATTTCAACTCTGCATCTTTGAGGATTTTACTAAAAAAGGAAATAGGATGTTCAAATCCATCATTATTTTTCTGTAAAAGCATTGTTGCAATCCTCTGTTCGGATTCAAAAGAAAATATTAAAAAATCCTTTGAATAATCTGGAGTTACCAACATTGGTGCTTCCCCTATGTCTTTTTTGACTCGTCGAAAATATATCTTAGCTTTTATTTTTCATTTCACCTCATTATCCTTCTTTAGCATATATGTGATCAGTTTAATAATTTCAACAAAATTTGGAATAAATCTTCTCATGAAATCGATTCTCCAAAAAATGACGGAATTTTTTTTCCTTTCTTGGTATATTTATCTTATCAATGGCTTCAACTCTTTTTGGATCAACCTTAATTCCATATTTTGATACAATATGACCTAAAAACTTCCCTTCTTGCATGGAAAAATGAGTTTTCTTGGGATTTAGAGACAAACCAATTTTTTTGCATTTATCAAAAGTTTGTCTGAGGTATTTCAAATGTTTCGTATCAGAATTGGAAAAAATTGTCAAATCATCCAAATAGATAACAACAAATTTGTCTATCTCACCAACAAAAGCTATATCACCAACAAAAGCTATATATCAATGGCTCTTTGAAAATTTGCACTTGCATTCATCAAACCAAATGGCATTTTATCATACATAAAGTTTCCCATGGAGTGGTAAATAAAGTTTTTTCTTTATCATCTTCATGGAAAACTATTTGATTATACCCTGAAAATCCATCAATCATAGAAATTCTATTGGCCCTAACTACCCTTTCAAGAATATGATCTATTTTAGAAAGAGGGTAATTATATTTTAATGAAGATTGATTTAAATTTATAAAATCTACACATAATCTTATCTCCCCATTTGTATTTCTGACAGGAACCAGATTAGCTACTCATTCAGAGTAACTAAGAGGCACAATAATTTTTGCATCAAGAAGTTTCTTAACCTCCCTTTCTATTACAGGAAAAAGAATAGGTTGATCTATCTAATATTTTGTTTGGACAGCTTGACACCTGGTTTAACTGAATCTTATGCTCTATAATAGAAGTATCATAAGTCCTCAAATATTCAAAAGACCATTAAAAAACATATTTAAATTCCTTAAGTAATTCCATGTATTTTTGTTTTTTCTCAATGGGAAGATGTTTGGAAAACTTTACAAATTTCGGACTTTATTCAGAACCAACATTTAAATCTTTGACTTCTTCTAGTTGAGGCTACAAAGTAGATTTCAAAGGTATATCATTCTGATCAAACAACATTTCTAAAGGAATGAGCCCCTGAATCTGATTGTTTTTTAACAGAAGCATTTTATGATTTGAAATTTTGTCTTTAAACTTCTCTTGAGTTTCTCCTTCTTGCATGATCCATGCTGGATCATTTTGATTTTCTTGATCAATATGTGTTTCAGAAAATTCATCCACCATTTCAAGAAATGCATTTATCTATTCATTATCCTCAAATATTTTCCAATAGTGAACATTATCAGGTATTGAAGGTTTATGTCTCATCTCAATATGATATTTTAGTTTCAAAAAAATAGGTGGTATGAAAGTACTTGTAGCTTTAGTCAATAAATACGCTTGTTGATTATGCAATCTTGGAATAGCATGAATGTTAAAACATAGGAAAAATGTTTCAATCAAATCCCATGCACAGTTTTGGTAGGATTTCATTCTAGGATGTTTAGCTTGGTATTTGTGTCTTATTTATTTAACGATAAGCTTAGCATCCACATATACTATCAAGTGTTGAATTTTGAGATTTCTAGCAACTTCTAATCCTAAAATCAAAGCTTCATATTCACATAGGAAAATGGAATGTAATACTCATCATTTGGTGCCACAAATAACACTCTAGCTCCTGCTCCTTCCCATGAAGAGGCACCATTGAAATACATTTTCCAAGTTCCTTCTCTAATATTTACATTTTCTTTAGAAGTTTTAATTTTTTTATTTTCATTCTCTGTAGAAGCTTCAAAATCATCATCAATAGATAATATACAATTTCCTAAGTCCTGATCAACAACATAGACTAGATAATTGTTAGGATTTTGTGAATCACTTACTATGTAATCCAGTTGTGTCTCTCTATACAATCTTGTAAATTGTCCACCAAAAATAGGAATCGTGGCATATGTCATATCTAATTGTACTGATCCTCCTAGATTAGCACCCCAAGATATTGATAAAAGCATGCCATAGTTTGCAGGTACAACAACTATTACCACATCCATAAGAACACTTTTGACTGGGATTTGGGCCAAATTTACAACTAAATCCTTTATCATACCAAAACACTTAACTTTCCTAGAATCAAAATAATATAGGTCCTGATAAGGTCTGGTAATTTGCAAGTCCAATTTATCCATTATTACCTTTGGCATCAGATTGTGTGAAGTACCTGAGTCTAGCATACAATTATGTAGAAAATGATAATGTACAGTAAGAGTGATATAAAATGGAGCCACTGAATCTTTGTCATGTTCAATACGAGGCCCAAACATGATTGTTGGACACTCATCCTACAGATTGATCAGATCATCTTGACTCTCTGAATCCGAGAAATTTATGAATTTTGAAATGTGTTTCTTATATATCGTATTTTTAGCAAGTTCTATCAAAGGTATTGGAATCTTAATTTTGTTCAAATCATTTTCCAGATTGAAAGTACCAACTAATTTTTCTAATTCTTTAGTCTTCACTTCTGCTTCTTTATTCTCTAGTGTTTTAGTTTGTGTTGTCTTTGTTTTGACCTACTTCATTTGAACTATTGATGTTTCAGTAGATGGTTTTAAGACTACTGCTTCATTTCCCTTATTTTGCAGCAAAACCTTTTTTGTTCGATTTGAAGCAACAGTTTTATCTCTTGTCCGTAAATAATATTTATTATGTAGTTCGCCCAATATCGAATCAGTTAGATCTTTGTATTGTGAGGTAGGCTCATCAAAGTTATTGATATTTCCCTCATCAAATAATTGTCCAGAACTTAAAGATTGTTCATAATCTTATTGGGTTAGATGAGGTTCACTATCATCATCACTTAGATTGTTCATAATCTTGTTGGGTTAGATGAGGTTCACTATCATCATCACTTAGATTGTTCATTTCCTCATATAATTCATCATATTCTTGAACTTCTTCTCCTTGTATTAAATTCTCATTTTTGAAAGGAGCTTGAATTTTCTAATCCTCGTTCTTAATTGGTCTCTGTTGAAATTGAGGATTTGTATTGAGGTTTCTCCTAAATTGATTTGGATTCCTAACATAAGGGTCAGGATTTGGCTTTCTCCATCTCCATCCTAGATATTTTATAAGATAAATATTTAATGATTTTATCCATTTCCTCTATTTTCTCATCATGTGTATTCCTCCTTGAACCTAAAGGTCCTCCTTGTTCTTTAATATTTCTAGGTTCCCTAACTCCCATTTCAACCTTTGTTTTTATTTTTCTTGATGTCATCATATTAGACTCGGTTTCAATAGCATCATCTTGCATCCCAACTAATGTTGTAGCTCTTCTCTCCCTTAAAATTAATGTGGAGTCAGAGTCAAATGCCCCTCCAAAAGTGAATTTAGCAACTTGTTGGGATGGCTTAACCTCAGCTGGGATCTTACTATACAGCTTATTAAACCTTTGGATAAATTCAGAAACTGTTTCAGAAGGCTTCTTTCTTAAAGCACCAAATCCAGTCAAATAATATAGTTGATATTTTTTCGAGCCCCACTATCTCAAGAAAACAGTTTCTAATTCATCATAAGTTGCTATGGAATTTGTAGGAAGTCCCCTAAACCAGTTTTTGACTTGACCCTCGAAAGTTTGTACAAACAATCTCATGTAAACATATTCATACTCAATGCCTAGAATATCAACAAATTGATAATAATAAAAAATGCCACATGTTCAGTGGTTGTTAAATCCCCTTCCCCCATAAATTTAGGTAAGATTTTCATATAGTTATCAGGGAAATCATGCAGGTTTGTAGGAAGGGCTAAAGGAGTGTATCTAGCATCTACTTTGGCAAAGATCCTTGGGGGAGGTGGTGGTGGGTTCACTTGTCCACCACCTCCACCTCCACCTACTACACCATCCATTGTAAGTTTTGGATAAGAGATACGAGGACTATAACTAAGATTATCAAAAAATTCAAAATATTGTTGCACCAAGTCCTTAATTGCTTCAGGGAGATAATAACAAAGGCATACTAGGTAATCAAAAGGTGATGGATCTCGTGATATGGATGAATTTAATCCATGCTTAGATATTTCCATGGGCATGTGGGCATTGGTAATGGCATATACAACTTTGTGTTTTATGAGTGTCCTTTATCCATTTGGAAAATCCTACACCATGCCACATACCTGGTTATATTCTTTTTCATATTCGACCAATAATACTTATCTTAGATTAAGGCTAGTGTCACATCCTTTCCAAAATTTCCTACCAAACCACTATTGTGAAGGTCTTTGATAATATTTTCCCTCATTGAACCAATTGGAATTCATAGTTTTTTTCCTTTGAAGAGGTAGTCATCTTGCATAAAATATTAACCCTGATTAAGATCCATGTTCCCAACGACTGGATTCTTCAACTGTTGCACAATCTCCCGAAAATCATTATCAGACACACAAAGATCCTTTAATGAAAAAAAACCAATTACTTTATTTTTCATGGTTGTCAAAATAACGGTGTGCCGACTCAAAGCATCTGCAACTTGATTTTGTCGTCCTAATTTTTTCTTCAGAACAAAGGTGTAGTCTTGTAAGAAAGAGACCCATTTTGCATGTCTATTGTTCAATTTCTTTTGAGTGTTTACATATTTTAATGCAATGTGATCAGTAAATAACACAAACTACTTCAGCACTAAGTAATGCCTCCAATGTCAATTTGCTTTCACAATTGCATAAAATTCTACATCATATGTGGAGTAGTTCTTTCTTACCTCATTCAACTTTTCACTAAAGAATGCAATTGGTCTACCTTCTTAGCTAAGTACAACCCCAATGCCTACATGTGAAGAATCACAGTCTACCTCAAACACTTTATCAAAATCCGGTAAGGCTAATATGGGTTCCTCAGTTACCTTTGTCTTTAGAAACTTAAAAATTTTCTCAGCTTCATTGGTCCTCTTGAATGTCTTTCCTTTGGTGCAATATGTTATAGGTTCTACAATACTGCTAAAATTTCGAATAAATTTTCGATAAAAGGTAGCCATCCCATGAAAACTTCTTACCTCTGCTATGCTCCTACGAATAGGCCAATCTAAAATTGCTTCGACCTTCTATGAATCCATCTTGACTCCTTCTGTCAAGATGACAAAACCTATAAATACCAAAATTTCTTGCAGGAACCTACATTTCTTCAGGTTTACATAAATTTGATGTTTTCTCAATGCATCCAATATAATTTTTAAATGCTACAAGTGATCTTCTTTGTGGTTACTGAAAACTAGGATGGCATCAAAATAAACGACAACAAACTTACCAATATAAGGTTGAAGCACAATACTTGTCAACTGCATAAAAGTACTAGGTGCATTGGACAACTTGAATGGCATCACCATCCATTCATATAGTCCATCCCTGGTCTTGAAGGTAGTTTTCCAGTCATCACCTTCACGAATATGGATCTGGTGGTATCCATTTCGCAAATCAAACTTACTAAAATATTTAGCTCCGTCTAGCACATCCATCATGTCATCCAGGTGTGGTTTAGAAAATCAATATTTGATGGTAATTTTATTGATTTCTCTGTTATCTGTGCACATCCTCCATGTATTATCCTTTTTTGTAATCAACAATGTTGGTACAACATAGGGACTCATGCTTTCTCTTACCAAACATTTATTTATAAGTTATGTCACTTGTTGGTTGAACTCTACATGTTGTGTAGGACTCATCCTATAGGCTACTTGATTAGGTAAAGATGTTTGTGGGATTAGATCAATGTGATGTTGAATATCCCTCTTTGGTGGAAGACCATCATGTAGTTCATTAGGGATAACATCCACATATTATTCTAGTAACTTGGCCACTTCAGTAGGAATTGGTATGTCTTCCATGACTCTTATTTTCACTATTAATTCATAGTAGAATCATGTTTCCTTTTTTTCCTTAACTAACTCTCTTTCTGAAAACATATTCTTAGTTTTTCTCTCATCCTTAAGGGGCAATAAGATGACTTTTGATCCATCCTTCCAAAAGGTGTAGGCACTAATCCATCCTTCCAAAAGGTGTAGGCACTATTTCCTCCATCATGCATGATGTTTTTGTCATATTGTCAAGGCCTCCCCAATAATAGATGACATGCATCCATCAGAATGACATCACACTTTATAAGTCTTACCAATGGAAAACTTGATCAACCATATTTTATTAATGGTGACTTCATTCCCCTTTTTTAACCATGCAATTCGGTAAGGATGGGGATGTGTTTCACAACATAATTTCAACTTATCTACCATCTCTTTGGAAACCATATTCTCACAACTGCCACTATCAACAATAACTTGACATACCTTTCCCCCGAAAGTGCATTTGGTTTGAAAAATATTTGTCTGAAACCAAGAATCTTCATTGTCCCTACTCTGCCTTTGCTCTTTTTTGGGAATCAACATTGACCTCTATATCATGAGACTCTTCCCCATATCAGGCAAGACTTTAGATTTAGCTCCTTCTTCTTCATTCTCAGCATGGACCATGTTCAAAATACATTTTTTTCCTTGCTTCGGCTCTTGCATGTTATAATTTGGGCATTCAAATGCTCGATGACCCTCTACACCACACCTGAAACACATAAGGTCCTCCTCTTCCACCACCGTAACCTATACCCCTCTGAAATCCTCTTCCTCATGGATGATTCAAGTTACCTTGTTGATCATCTTTTGTCCTCCCACCTCCTTGGGATGATTCGCCTATGCCATAGTTAAAACCACCCTGTGAGGCAAATGATGCACCCCTCCATGCTCCTCCATTTCTTTGAGAAAATTTTCGGTTTTGATTTTCCTCAGCCTTTAAGGCTAATTGGTATACCTCTTCCATGTTGTGAACCCTATGCATGTTCAGTTCATCTTGAATATAAAATTTTAAACAATTCACATACCTTGCAACCAGTTGCTCATCAGTTTCCTGGTGATCCACGCAAATGGACAACTGATAAAACTTGTTTGTGAGTTCTTCCACGATGGCCAGGTTTTGCTTCAAGTTCTAAAATCTACGAAAAAGGGTCTAGGCAAAGTACATAGGAAAAAAAATTCTCGCATTTTTTTTCCATCTTGCTCCAGGTCCTAATTTTATCTTTTCTTTTTTTTGCTTTGTCTTTATGCACATGATCCCACCAGATCATGGCGTGACCCTACAACTTGGTGCATGCAAATTTAACCTTCTTTTCCACTGGCATAGGTTGTCACTCAAAAACAAATTCTATGGCGTTCATCTAGTCTACTAACTCCTCTGGTTTAATATTCCCTACATGTTTTGAAACTTCCATCTTGATCCTATCATTTCTCATTTCTCCCTTCTAGAGCTCTGAGCATCCTTTGTTCAAAAGTCAGGCGCTCTAATTTTTCTTCTTCATGTTCTATATGTTGATCTACATCTCCTTGGTTTGTCTCCTCATCAAACACTTATCTTTGTATTATTCTCTGACTAGCCAACATGTTTGTAAGATCTGCTACTTGTCTTTGGAGGTTTTTCATATCTATGTGCATATGAGCAAGTCCTGCTCTTCCTCTTCCTCTCCCGACCATCTTCCTTCTCTAATACCAAATTATGTACCCAATAAACTGAGATTCATTCACAAGATCTAAAAACCAAGTAAACACACAAGAATGGGAAATAACTATCTTTTATGTTGGAGAAATTTCTATTTTCGACACACTAGTTCAGTGGGAGTTAACTAACTAGTTCTATTTTAGACTTTCTATTTTTACCATCACTATTATGCATGCATGCATTCCTAAGGAAAGCTAACTACTTGATTGATTTTTTTAATTATGGAATGTCTTTCCCTATATATGTTTATTCCATTCATTTATTGTATCATAATGATCATGATCTATGTATCAATCATCAGCTCATTGGAGTAGTATGAATATATTTTCTCATTCTTCCATATTGAATCTCTCTTCCTTTCTTGATAAGCTTTGTTTGTACTTTCTTTAGCTAGATCTCATGTACAGGTTTCCATGAAACACTGACATGGTATCAGAGTTATGTTGCTTGGAGCAAGCCAGACAAGCCAAAGAATAAGGAAAATCGGACTTTCAGCGAGCTAAATCTGTGGTCGTACATTTTAGTAGTGATTTCTCCAAAAATATTACGTTTTTGAGGAAACAACCTGATTGGAAAGTAAATAGACCCATTTTGGAAGTGGGTTTTCAACCGTTTGGTGAGATTCCTCACCGTTTTCTCCGAAAGTAAGCCACAAGATAGCTTCCTGAAACTGATACGAATCTGTGGTCGTACCTTTCTACAGTGATTGCTCCCAAAAATATTAAGTTTTTGAGCAACCGACCCACTTGAGAAGTAAATCGACCCATTTTGGAAGTGAGTTTTCAACCGTTTGGTGAGATTCCTCACCGTTTGCTCAGAAAGTAAGTCACAAGATCATCTCTTGAAACTGATACGAATTTTCACTTAAAGTGTCATTTCTGTCGTGATTTCTTAATTTTTCACTTGCAGATTGAGAGTAAATTTTTAGGGGTTCTTAGAAACAATGGGAGAGATGGATATGACAACTATTATACAATCAAACTTGGTGGTAATTCTCACACCATACAATTATTTTGATTGGAATCCCAAGGCGACATTTCTACTCAAAAGAAAAGGACTATATAATTTGACGATGGCGACAGAAATAGAACCTACATCGGCGATTGAGAAGATGAGATGGGTGAACCGTAAGGATGAGGCCACATGACTACTTCTTGAATTAATCTCCACTAATTTATGGTTTCATGTTGTTGCATGAAAGACTCCAAACAAGATCTGGACCACCTTGGAAGGACTCTTTGGAAAGCAGGATGAGATGCGAGGTCATATGCTTGAGGTAGAGTTGAATACCTTAGACCCTAAAAGTTTTGATAATATACAATATTCTTTTACTAAATTTAAATATTTGTTATTAAGCTTGGGTGAATGTGGTATTGATAAGCCTACACAAAAGAAACAACTTATTCTAACAATCTTGGCCAAGCTAGGACCAGAATACGTTGTATATGTCTCCAATTTCCATTCTGGCAGACGTCTTTTTGGAACAAATAGGAAAATGCCTATGTTGGATTAGTTCATTGAGTCTCTTACACAAGAGAAGAAAAAACTCATACAGATGGGCCTCATGAAAGATCCCAAAGTGCATGCACTAGCCATGCATGATGGAAAAGGGTCATACAATCAGAAATCGAAGCAAAAATGAAAGGAGTTATTACATCCAGAGTCAAAGAAGGAGGGATATTCCAAACCCTTCAATGATTCTTCAAGTTCCAAAGACTCCTCAGATTCGAAGAAGAAGAAGAAGGGAAAGCAGTTCACTTATTGCAATAAACTGAATCATGAAGAATCTACATGCATGAAGAAACAGATCGATCTTATGGCACAAGAAATTCAGCAGAACAACCTTGGAAACTTCATTTCAGAGGGAGTCAAGAAGTAGAAGGAAGAAGATCTTGCTCCTAAGAAAGGTAATCATCATGCTCCTGTTGCAATTAATTCCTCATCTGATTCATGGATTATAGATTTTGGTGCATCCCATCATATGGCAGAGAAAGAGGAAGTTTTCTCTTCCTTGATTCCATGCTCAAGACCCCCTATTCTCATGGGGGATGATACTCCAGTAGCAGTAGCAGAAGAAGGGAGAGTGGAACTCCACAATGGCAGTTTTGAGAATGTTCTACATGTTCCAAATCTTTCTATGAATCTACTATCAGTTTATCAGATCACTCAAAAAGTTAAAAAGGTTGAATTTACATCAGATTCAGTTTTAGTAATTGACATGCATGACAATTCCATTATTTCAATTGGTGAGGTGGATCACAATTCAAGGTTGTATAAATTCACTAAGTTTTCTTTCGATGACTCCTCTATTCTACTTACACATAAGGAGAGTACTTTGCATGCACCTCCAGTGAAACATGCATATACTCTTGTTCTTCCATCAACTTCAGACATCAAAGATGATTCCATACACTCAGATTATGTACATGGAAATAAGAAGGTAGTACAGTCAGATAAGAAGCCAACGTCGAAGCTTCAGCAAATGCCCAAGAAGGCACAGACCACACTTCAGGCAGCAGGAAACCCTGCAGGGAATCCATTGGATTCAAGGATGACTCGATCTCAGCATGAGGAGCCTTCTCATGTACTTTCAGCTTCAAAACCTGTGATGCCCATGCATTGCTATATGGTTCAATCTACTGATCCACAAAACTACAATAGGGTTGTGGGAAATCCATTGTGGCAAGCAGCCATGTACAAGGAGTATGACTCACTCCTACAGAACCAGACTTGGAATCTGGTTCCATGTCCACCAGAAAGGAATGTTTTCAGGTGTAGATGGGTCCACGGGATCAAGAGGTACAAGGCCCAACAGGTTTCCAAAGGACTTCATTAGATCCATAAATATTTCTACATCTTCACGAAGACTTTTAGTGAGCAGAAGTTTCAGACTTTGCGGGATTGTCTTGCAGTTAAGAACACAATTGTATAGCAGCTGTTATTTTCTTATTTTGATACATTATCTTTTGAGGGGGGGGGTTGTTCCCACTTGGTTTTCCCTCTTTCCTCACTTTTATTCAGCATTCATTAGTTGCATCGTACATAAGTACCTAAAATGGCCTAGTAGCCGGGACTCATTTTTTACTCCATAGTGATGTTCAGGGGGGGTGTTGGAGAAATTTATATTTTCGACACGCTAATTCAGTGGAAGTTAACAGACTAGTTCTATTTTAGACTTTCTATTTTTACCATCACTATTATGCATGCATGCATTCCTAAGGAAAGCTAACTGCTTGATTGTTTTTCTTAATTATGGAATGTCTTGCCATATATATGAGTGTATTCCATTCATTCATTGTATCATATTGATCATGATCTATGTATCAATCATCATCTCATTAGAGTAGTGTGAATATATTTTCTCATTCTTCCATATTGAATCTCTCTTCCTTTCTTGATAAGCTTTGTTTCTACTTTCTTTAGCTAGATCTCCTGTGCAGGTTTCCATGAAACACTGACAATTCCTTCTTCATCCTAACTATTACAATGGAAGTTCAACCCCTTTATAACTACTATCTGATATTTTCAAAAACAATTAATTTTAGGAAATTCTCGCATAACTCTAAAATTGACCAATAACTAAGAGCTAACTAGAGTGACACTATCTGTCAACTCACTTTTCTGATTACGTTCAAAAACTAAGAGATAACTGATAATTAAAAATTTAAAAATTCCCATAAAAATACTAAAACCCCAGTTTGAGGCCTTATATGAAGGAATTTGGCCCTGTAAAAGTATCGAAATGAAGTTTGATTTGAAGGATTAGATAGGCACGGTAGTGAAATCTTCAAGACGCAACTCCCTGTCAAATTTCAGCCCAAACAGATAATCAAGTCAAAAGTTATGACCCTCGAAAAATCCCTGCCTCAAATTGAGAAATTTTATAGAATGAAGTTTAATAAAATCGTTTTATAAGACAATCGTTGGGAAGTTAATTAAGTGATTTTGGAAAAGGAAAATTGCATAAGTTAGTTAAAGTGAATATGTATCATGAAACCATGTTAAGTAATATTAATTTTAGTATTTGTTGTATTGAATTAATCTTAATTTGGCGATTTAAAGTATTAAAGAAGTTATAGAAATTATGGTATTATCGTTGGGAATAATTATGAAATTATTTAAACATGTAAAAAGGTAATTAAAAGAATTTTGAAAAAAAATATGATTCTCAAATAAATAATTTAGGGAAAGAAAATCAATGTCTAGCAAATAAAGTCATTGAGTAAACACAAGAAGTGGCAAATCATAATAAGGAAAATGAGGTCCTAGTGACATAAATTAAATATCTTGAAACTGCTAAAAAGACTTTCAATATGAAGTGCATTTCCTACAATGTAAATTAGAAGAATAGGTTGACAAAACAAAAGAGCTCAAAATCAACTACAAGCATCAAAGAAAAAAAAATTGATTCACAAGCGAATGATTAAGGATCTATTTGACAAGATGTCGTAATTCCATATGACTAGGAATCACACAAGAAGCGTGATGCCAAGAGAAAATTGGATAATATCTTGTTAAATAAGATAAATAAATCAGCCATTTGAAGAATCATAGTCAAACCCTGCTTATAGAAGTAAAAAAAATAAAAATGTAAGGATATATCAATCTTGAAAGTAGATAAGGAGACATCCATTTATGTGAGTGAATCAAGGAATTTTTTTGAAGTTGAAACTAAGGATAAAGAGACCTCAATAGAATTGAGCGAAACTAAAAATCAAAGTGTCATTACTATTGAAGTTATATCAGTCAAAGAGAATCCAAAAATTGAGTTTAAGAAACAATTCAATGATAGTTCAACATCTATAGATTCAGTGATGGTTCATGTTCCATTGATCATGAATGATAAAGCCATAGAAGCACCAGTGAATACAAAATATCAAATATCAACATGATGACTTGGGTATATCATGAAAAAACTAAACCAGAGATTAAGAAGGATCAACTTATCAAGGTACCATATTGGCACCCAAATTACAAGTAGCACATGGGAATCAACATACCAATATCAACGTTGTTCTTACATATCAAAGCATCTAAAAATAAATACATCTCAAAGTCAACAACAAAAAATATCAAATCAATACTCTTATCATCAAAGAGTTCCAGAAAGAATTCATTTAGGTTGGAATGATCCTTTTCTATGCAAAAATATTGTTCAAATCTTCCAAATTCATATCACCTCATGTTCTCAACCTTATAAAATAGGAAAAGCTACAAGAATCTAGATCATTTTATCAAAAGCAATGTTATCTACCCATGCTTTGAGGATGAAACATTTTATGGGGGGGCGGGGGGGGGACTTGTAATATATCTAGGGTATATTACCATTATGTACTAATATATAAACATTTATTGTAATAGTAGCCATTGTTACGGAAATATTCCCCTGTGAACAGGTGAACTTTTCCTTGAATTACAAACCCCTAATACCAAGACAAAAAAAACAAGTGGACACTAACATCCCTTTGAATGTAGTTTAACTAATCAAAAAGAGAGAGAGGGAGAAAAGGTGTGATGCACCTAGTTTCGAAGTTTGTCCTCGTTGCTTCCAATCCGAGATTGATCTCCAAACTCCTTAACACAACTTGATACTTGCAATGTAATAGACAACAAATAGAAATAAAGAACTCCTACTCTACTAGATTACATCAAACAAATTCATCTACAAAGATTGAAGGAATAGCAGACAAGCACATACAAGAATACACAAGCTTCAAGGAAATAGGCCAAGTATATTAAAATGAGAACCCAAAGAGAATACTTACAAACAAGGATGATGATGCAACACTCCTCCAAGCTCTCCTTGTCCAAACCCTTGCATGAATCCCATGATCATAAGTATGATATCTACAAGCTTCCTCCTTCCTCCTCTTCTCCATGGAAACCCCTCATTATATAGGATTTGGAAGGTTAACCACCATGGAGAAGATCACACACTATATCCACTAAAATGGGATCTCCGATACTTTTAGGGAGAAAATATATCTCAAGGATTTTAGGGAGAAAATATCTCTCAAGGATTTTAAGGATGAAATATCTCTCAAGATCCACCAAATTAGGATTTTGGTTTGAGAAAATATCTCAACCATCCATGAGATTCTCAACCTCTCCTTGAGATTAGGAAACTAANGTGCACATAGTATTTTGACCTTCATATAATATATTTCTCCTCCACGTTGACTAGGGATTGTGACATATGTTATTCCATGGTGTTAAGGTGTATGCGACACTTATCAAGGTGCATGTGACACTTATCAAGGTGTGTATGACACTTTATGACACTTGTGACACTTAGGGTGAGGTACTTAAGTGTGGCATTTTGGTGTGTAACATATTTCCCCCTAAAGTGTGACGTCAGAAGAGAAACTGATGGCCGAAACACTTTACAATTCTTCAATGCAAGGGTGTGGAGTTGGAGAACCTAGAAGAAGTTGCAAACAACCATCAAACAATATTAATATATGTTTCATTTCCAAGGCATGCATACCTATGCTCGGAATACAAGATGACTCAAAGCATGACCACCGACCAATACACTACAGATCCATGAAAAATATTTACTAAGGATATGTCCACCGAAGATACAATGTTGATCCATACCTCCATGAAATGAACTGATCGTAGCCACAAAAAAATACACAGTGGAGCTACGAGATAATAAAACATAGCCATAGACCAATAAAATGTGGATCTATGTGACAGTATATATATAATCATTCTCAAATTGTCTCCTTCGCATCTTGGGAAAAGCAGATAATAGAGTGAATGCTCAACCTAGGGTCTTCGTCCCAATCCCGATGTGGTACAAATCCATCCATGTGAATAGATGATTTGAGGTCAAACATGGTAGAAACCACTTGATTACCGATCATTGAGGTAAATAGTTAACAAGTGCGAGGGGAATCACCAATGATGTCAATGACTCACAAGGTACCCTAGTACATTCCAGTGAATGTGAGTAAATGAGTCGAGGTCAAACATTCATGAAATGATCCGATCAAAGGTCAATGATGTAAACCTATTGTCAGAAGTGAGGAGGCTCGCCATTGAGGCATGTAGGTCCCAAGGTACTAACTGGTTTCTAAGTCTAATTCTCTGATGATGTGTTGAATTCGACAGGAAAAGACTTGTTGAAGGAGGTCCTTGATGTATCCCCCATCATCTACACGAAACTGACACAGGAAAGTGATGTAAGACGGTGAATTGAATGAGTATGGAATGACACGGGAAATGGAAAATGACAATACTACAGATGGATGGTTTGAAGTGAAACTTCCCTTAAACATGATGAGGCATGACAACTAACTTGGAAACATTGACTCGATGAGTACCAAGAATGTAATGTGACGACAATAATAGCACTCTTCGATTGGACGAAAAAGTATGGCAACACATGGAATTGGTATGACTCAGAGACAAGCGGATTACCCAACTGTAAGATGAGACGCAAACATGTGCCATGATCAAGGGAGACAATAGTTTCCATAAAGGATTCCCAAAAAATTGACCCACTTCCTTCAATTTTTCACCCACCTAGATAGATGAGTACCTCTTTTTCATTTAACGAGCTCGAGGAGGGTAACACATGCTCGATATAACTTACCTTTGGTAAGTTCTTCTTCCTTTACTTAAAGAACTGGAAGAAGTAAGGGTTTGTTCCCATATGGGTCCTTCAATGTGTAGTTTAGCGAGTCTATAGAAGGAAAACACGGTGGTTTTTCATGTTTAGAGAGTCTAGAAATAACTTAAAGGTGACTCCATGGATGACTTTTTCGCAAATTTAGTCTCCCAAGCCTGAAAAAAGTGTAAAACAATACAGGGGAGAAATCTTCTAATCATTCTTGATTAGAGTGTTCATTTTTCATAATTAGTCTTGCGAGGCCAAAAAAGAGATAAACTATCACTCGAAAGACACCCATTCAAACCTTTTAATGAGTGTTAAAGGAATCAGATCACTCGATAATGTTTTCATGTTTAGTGTTAAATATTATGGTAGCTGCGGGAGGTATCTACCTCTACATGTGAACCTGACGAGAATAGAAGACTCTGGGAAGCAAGAGAAACCCTAATGAATTGGCTAATAAACCTAGAAGCCTTGTCAGCTCAAGAATATAATTTATATTAGGCTATTAGCCTCCAAGAGAAGAAGTCGGCCATAATTAATAATAATATACTGAACAGACACCTACCCAGAAGGAGAAGTCGGCCCCAGTAAACTGGCAGGATTACTATAAATACAAGGCGCCAGTTTCTCATTTGACACATCTCAGGACTGCAG
>JASDQU010504334.1:22940-38971 GCA_032191745.1 Picea mariana | reverse complement strand
AAAAAAAAAAAAAAAATGATTCACAAGCGAATGATTAAGGATCTATTTGACAAGATGTCGTAATTCCATATGACTGGGAATCACACAAGAAGCGTGATGCCAAGAGAAAATTGGATAATATATTGTTAAATAAGATAAGTAAATCGGTCATTTGAAGAATCATAGTCAAACTCTGCTTATAGAAGTAAAAAAAATAAAAATGTAAGGATATATCAATCCTGAAAGTAGATAAAGAGACATCCATTTATGTGAGTGAATCAAGGAAGTTTTTAGAAGTTGAAACTAAGGATTAAGAGACCTCAATAGAATTGAGCGAAACTGTAAATCAAAGTGTCATTACTATTGAAGTTATATTAGTCAAAGAGCATCCAAAAATTGAGTTTAAGAAACAATTCAGTGATAATTCAACATCTATAGATTCAGTGATGGTTCATGTTCCATTGATCATGAATGATGAAGCCATAGAAGCACCAGTGAATACAAAATATCAAATATCAACATGATGACTTGGGTATATCATGAAAAAACTAAACCAGAGATTAAGAAGGATCAACTTATCAAGGTACCATATTGGCACCCAAATTACAAGTAGCACATGGGAATCAACATACCAATATCAATGTTGTTCTTACATATCAAAGCATCTGAAAATAAATACATCTCAAAGTCAATAAAAAAAAATATCAAATCAATACTCTTATCATCAAAGAGTTCCAGAAAGAATTCATTTAGGTTGGATTTGTCCTTTTCTATGCAAAAATATTGTTCAAATCTTCAAAATTCATATCACCTCATGTTCTCAACCTTATAAAATAGGAAAATCTACAAGAATCTAGATCATTTTATCAAAAGCAATGTTATCTACCCATGCTTTGAGGATGAAACATTTTATGGGGGGGGACTTGTATTATATCTAGGGTATATTACCATTACCATTATGTACTAATATATAAACATTATTGTAATAGTAGCCATTGTTATAGAAATATTCCCTTGCGGACAGGTGAACTTTCCCTTGAATTACAAACCCCTAATACCAAGACAGAAAAACACAAGTGGACACTAACATCCCTTTGAATTTAGTTTAACTAATCAAAAAGAGAGAGAGGGGAGAAAAGGTGTGATGCACCTAGTTTCGAAGTTTGTCCTCTTTGCTTCCAATCTGAGCTTGATCTCCAAACTCCTTAGCGCAACTTGATACCTACAATGTAATAGACAACAAATAGAAATAAAGAACTCCTACTCTACAAGATTAGATCAAACAAATTCATCTACAAAGATTGAAGGAACAATAGACAAGCACATGCAAGAATACACAAGCTTCAAGGAAATAGGCCAAGTATATTAAAATGAGAACCCAAAGAGAATACTTACAAACAAATATGATGATGCAACACTCCTCCAAGCTCTCATCGTCCAAACCCTTGCATGAATCCCACGATCATAAGTATGATATCTCCAAGCTTCCTCCTTTCTCCTCTTCTCCATGGAAAGCCCTCATCATATAGGATTTGGAGGCTTAACCACCATGGAGAAGATCACTCACTAGATCCACTAAAATGGGATCTCCAATACTTTTAGGGAGAAAATATCTCTCAAGGATTTTAGGGAGAAAATATCTCTCAAGGATTTTGAGGAGGAAATATCTCTCAAGATCCACCAAATTAGGATTTTTGTTTGAGAAAATATCTCAACCATCCATGATATTCTCAACCTCTCCTTGAGATTAGGAAACTAAATGTGAGGTGGATTCTCACACTATATTAATTTCCTTTTTATGAATATTAATAAATAATTCATGTGCACATAGTATTTTGACCTTCATATAATATATTTCTCCTCCACATTGACTAGGGATTGTGACATATGTTATTCCATGGTGTCAAGGTGTATGCGACACTTATCAAGGTGCATGTGACACTTATCAAGGTGCGTATGACACTTTATGACACTTGTGACACTTAGGGTGAGGTACTTAAGTGTGGCATTTTGGTGTGTAACATATTTCCCCCTAAAGTGTGAGGTCAAAAGAGAAATTGATGGCCGAAACACTCTACAATTATTCAATGAAAGGGTGTGGAGTTGGAGAACCTAGAAGAAGTTGCAAACAACCATCAAACAATATTAATATATGTTTCATTTCCAAGGCATGCATACCTATGCTCAGAATACGAGATGACTCAAAGCACGACCAATACACTGTGGATCCATGAAAAATATTTACTAAGGATATGTCCACCGAAGATACAATGTTGATCCATACCTCCATGACATGAACTGATCATAGCCACGAAAAAATACACAGTGGAGCTATGAGATGATAAAACATAGCCACGGACCAATAAAATGTGGATCTATGTGACAGTATATATACAATCATTCTCAAATTATCTCCTTCGCATCCTGGGAAAAGCAGATAACAGAGTGAACGCTCAACCCAGAGTCTTCGTCCCAATCCCGATGTGGTACAAATCCAACCATGTGAATAGATGATTTGAGGTCAAACATGGTAGAAACCACTTGATTACCGATCATTGAGGTAAACAGTTAACAAGTGCGAGGGGAATCACCAATGATGTCAATGACTCCCAAGGTACCCTAGTACATTCCAGCGAATGTGAGTAAATGAGTCGAGGTCGAACGTTCGTGAAATGATCCGATCATAGGTCAATGATGTAAACCTATTGTCAGAAGTGAGGAGGCATGCCATTGAGGCATGTAGGTCAAAGGTACTAACTGGTTTCTAAGTCTAATTCTTTGATGATGTGTTGAATTCGATAGGAAAAGACTTGTCAAAGGAGGTCCTTGATGTATCCCCCATCATCGACACGAAACTGACACAGGAAAGTGATGTAAGACGGTGAATCGAATGAGTATGGAATGACACAGGAAATGGAAAATGGCAATACTACATATGGATGGTTTGAAGTGAAACTTCCCTTGAACATGATGAGGCATGAAAACTGACTTGGCAACATTGACTCGACGAGTACCAACAATGTAATGTGACAACAATAAGAGCACTCTTCGATTGGACAAAAAAGTATGGCAACACATGGAATTGGTATGACTCGGAGACAAGCGGATTACCCAACTGTAAGACGAGACGCAAACATGTGCCATGTTCAAGGGAGACAATAGTTTCCATAAAGGATTCCCAAAAAATTGACCCACTTCCTTCAATTTTTCACCCACCTAGATAGATGAGTACATCTTTTTCATTTAATGAGCTCGAGGAGGGTAACACATGCTCGATATAATTTACCTTTGGTAAGTTCCTCTTCCTTTATTTAACGAACTGAAAGAAGTAAGGGTTTGTTCCCATATGGGTCCTTCAATGTGTAGTTTAGCGAGTCTATAGAAGGAAAACCCAGTGGTTTTTCATGTTTAGAGAGTTTGAAAATAACTTAAAGGCGACTCCATGGATGACTTTTTCGTAAATTTAGTCTCCCAAGCCCGAAAAAAGTGTAAAACAATACAGGGGAGAAATCTTCTAATCATGCTTGATTAGAGTGTTCCTTTTTCATAATTAGTCTTGTGAGGCCAAAAAAGAGATAAACTATCACTCGAAAGACACCCATTCAAACCTTTTAATGAGTGTTAAAGGAAGCAAGATCACTCGACAATGTTTTCATGTTTAGAGAGTCTAAAAAGAGCTTAAAGAAAAATCTAGGGTTTTGTTTTTCGTATAAACTTTACGAGTCCGAAAAAGTGATAAAAGTATAGTCAGTCACATTCTCATGTATTTAGGAGTACGAGAAAAAACAAAGACTAAGCTCAAAATTGGTTTCATTTTTACACAATCTTGAAACAAAATTAAACTATGCTTGTAATTTCCCAACGTAATTTCCACAGGTTTTGAAGGATACCCATGGATGGTTGGTACTCTTCCCCTAGCTTAAAAATCTAGTGGCTTAACTCTATAATGATAATCAAAAGATGAAGACATGACCCCCAAGATTTGTTTCATTTTTCCACGCTTATATTGTCATCGATTTCTGTACCGGATGGAGGAAAAAAGGTCAACTGACAAAGGCGGATGAAAGGAAGGTTCACATACGAGACCTAATGAAAGACTCGACTAGACATCTATGAGATCTAGTGAAAATAATCGACTTCATAGGAGAGGTGACTTTTTCATTTTTTAACGAGCTTGACACATGAAAAGAACTATGCTCATGGCTCCGGGTTCAATCCCCGGATTTCGTTTCATTTTTTTAATGAGCTTGCTACAGAGAGGAAATTTATGCTCATAGATTTTGTTTCATTTTTTAAAGAGCTTGCCACAGAAAAGAAAAACTATGCTCAAGACCTTTGTTTCATTTTTTAACAAGCTTTCCACAGAGAAGCAAAACTATTCTCAAAACCTCTCCTTGATCATGGCTTCCAAGATGACAATGCTCTGGAAGGAATACATGTCAAGGTACAAACGTCAACCATGGCTTCCAGGAGATCTTCGCTAGATGGAAGAAAAACACTCTGGAAGGAATATGTGTCGACAACCTCAATAAGGGTAGGAAGATATGGCTCTAATAGCCCTATTGAAGAGATGACCATGTCAACTACCGGATTTAAGTCAGGATAAGGGAGATATTCCCTCTCGTTCAGGGTTGAATGCATGGGGAAGGTCGTTACATAATTGACCTACGACGAGGTAGACATCGCTGGAATGTATGGACCGTTTAGGGAAGGTGGATGGTTGACCATAAGATGAGGGTCAATGAATGAAATTTGGTCGATCGTTACTATGTTTTCGTTGTGAGGAAAACATATCACTCGAAAGAGAGTGGACACAAAATATCTCATAACATAGACATAGTCTTGCCTAAGGAGAAGGTTAAAGTCCAAGGGGTCGTGAACTACCATCACATTGAAGTAGACCATTTTTCCTCCCAAAGTAACCAGAAATTGAGGAAGGATCTCTAAAGTTTGACTAACTCTTTTGTCAAAGGTCAACAGATTTTGAGTCATGGGCGCAAGCTGCGAGGAACCAAAATATTTCCAAGCATTTGCGGATAAGATGCTAACAGAAGTGCCTTCATCTATTATAGTGTTAGGAATATTCCTATTACAAACCTACACGGTGATTTGGAAAGGCATGTAAGAAGGAAGAATGGGTTTTGTCAAATGATTCCAATTAATAGAAATCATCTGATTTCTTGAAGGGGGTGCCATCGGGACGGATGGAGTGCCCCCTTGTCTGGGTGAATCAGTATTAATGAGGTATTGTTGAGCGAAATTCTCACTCTTTGAATGAGGAGTGGGATCGATCGATGATAGAACCAGATCGACCACTTTGGTTTCCCTCTTCAAGGGAGGAGTGGGATCAATCAGTGATGGAACTGGATCGACCACTTCGGCACTCTTCAGATTAAGAGTGGGGATGATCGATGACAGAATTGGATCAGTCACTTGGGTTTCACTTTTCAGATGAAGAGTCAGGTTGATCAAAGATGGAACTAGATCATCTACTTGGGTTAGTGGTTCAACATAGGATGAAACCATATTGAGCACATGATCAACCAGATTGATCGGGGCTAGAACCAAATTGACTAGTCCATCAACTAATGATGGTTTGAGAGAGATATTATGATAACTAGTTGGAAGTTGAATCTTTTCCAAAAGATAATAAGCCTCGTCCATACAAGGGAAAAGGTTAGAGTAATGATCACCTTCACATAACATACAAGCAAATTTGACAGTTTTATTCTTCTTTCAAACCTTTATGTCACTAGTTGATTGGGTGTCACTAGCATGTTCATCACGAGCTGATGATGTGGAAGACCATATTTATAAGACCTTTGGGAGACCAGGGAAATCCCTCATAAATTGGTCACCCTTACAAATCTTGCAAGGGAATTTGGGTTTAGGATTCTTCGTTGTAGACTTGTCGACTTTATCAACACTCCGAGTACAATTACCACTAGTTGGTTGCTTGTATCCAACATGACCTAATGCAGTTGGAGGTTTGGTCTCTTTCTGATTCTTCTTCTTCTTCCCCTTATGTTTCTTCTTCTTCTTATCAACCTGGCTACTTGCTTTAGATCTTTCACTAGGAGAAGAAGGCGAAAGGGAAGGAGACCTGATGGGTGAAGAAAGAAAAGGGTCAACATGAGGTTGATTTGTGGGTGGTGTGCTTACATACGATGCATTAGGTGCATTCAAAGAACTAGGAAAATTTGAGATCACTGGAGTGGGGAACAACCAAACCGGTAAACTGATGTTGAGTCCCGGAAGACTTAGTGTGGCAATGAACGGAGGACCAACGTTTCCAAAAGAAGGAAAGGAGAAAGGTTCCTTGGGAAAAGGGGTTCCTTCATTGGTACTCCTAGGAATTGAATCCATTGACACTGAATCGACCTAAGGTCCACTAAGGAAAACAAACAACACACGCTACAAATCTAAAAAGAAAACAATCAAACAAACCTTCCCACAATGAAACCATTAGTTGGTGATGAAATCCAACATCGCGAGATCAATATAGGAAGGGGATAAGATAGAGTGGGTGGATCAGTTACATTTGTGACCTTCTTAATGGACTTATGCCTTGGTGCAAGTTCCCACGTAGTTTTACCTGTGGATGTACCCTCCAAGGAGCCCGAGTGAGTTTGACCAATGTTTAACCCAGGTAAAGCAAAGACTCATCTTCATCGTCACCTTGTGTATCAACCCTACAGATATAGGCCATTAAGGTTACCAACTCACAATCAACCTCTGAGCGGGTACAGTCGACAGTCGAGTTTGAACGTATGGGCGGGATATCAAGTCCAAAATTATTTAAGAGAACTGAGGAAAAATGGATCGGAAAACTCCAGAGGACCCCGAATGGATTCATAATTCACGAAGATTTGAGACCAAATGAAAACATTTGATCCTCAAGAAGAACCCCCAATATACGATTGTACCACTACGATTGGTTAAGCCTCGAAGGGATAATATTTATTTCTCTCCCACACGCAACCTCGTGTTTAACCCCTGTGTTATAGGGGGGTCCTAGCTATGCTTATATGAGCAATTGAATTTACTACTCCCTAGCACAAGATTCTATTTTTTTTTTTTATGGATTTGGAAAGTTATCCTCACAACCTATTCCAAATACCTACATTATAAGATCATGTAGGTTCACTACCAGATAATATAAAAGTGTCTAATCAATTTTATAAGTGCTTCATTTTAGGTTTGTTGTTTACTCAAGGGTGTGAAAGTGAAACTTATGATGTTTTAGACTCGACTCCAAAAGAATGCAGAATAATGAGATGCAATTTTTTTTCTTCAATGAATCCTACATATGGGATGGAGAAGAGGTTCAACTTTCTTCAACAAAAACACCCAATTCCCAAATGCAATTTTCTAAATGCAATCTACTACACTACCCAAAAGAAAGAACACAATTATCTTATTTATTTGATTTTAAAAGACAGAAAATGCAAATCATTTAATGCTTCATTAATTTCAATCAAAATGAAAGAGTCGGATGCAGATACAAAAGACAGGAAGAAAAAATATTTCAAACAAAGAATGCACTCAAAGGATAATGATAACTTAAAGAAACAAGTATGATAACTCGTTCAATCAAGAACTCGAAGATGCAAAAGAGAAAGAATATAAACACTCACGAAAATCCTCAAATGAAAAGCAACAAGAAACATAAATCAAGCTAGGTTGTCATAAAAGTCCTAATCATCCAGAAAAGCGAGATGTTTCAAATAAAGACAAGAAGGCTCAATACCAAGAAACCTTTGCAAACCTTAGTTGATGAACGGTCCTAAACAGTCAAACAATATGAAAGCTTTATGAGATGAAGATCAGAAAAACTCAAAAGAAAAAAAGAACCAAGGGATCCTATTAACCCAAGGGGACTACAACTAAGAGAAAATTTGCAAACTCAAAGGATAAACAAAAATGAATGATAAATTCTCAACTCTTAAAACAAAACAAAGTCAAGAGTATTCAAAGGTCTCTGAGCAAAATTCCCCTCACAATCAAACTGAGAAAAAGTGAGTAGAAAGGGGCAGAAAAACCTAGAAAAGGATATCAGCGCTCCTGTTTCCAAAGGAATAGAGTGCTACAATGCTATGGTATACACTATAGGGGAGCGTTGATCCTAGATCAGTGCTCTGGTGTACACAATAGAGGAGTGCTTCCCTTCCCAAAAACTCATAAAAATAAATAAAAAAAACCTCAGAAAATTTTGCTAAAGACTCTGTGAAATATTCAATGAATAAGAGAGAAAGGGACTATATCATAAACAAACAACAAATAGTATCTAAAGGCAAGCAAAAACTCAGATGATCCAAGGAAAGACAAGTCAATTTCCTTCCCCAAGGAAGTCGTCAATTTCTGTTACAGAAATATTCCCCTGCAGACATGTGAACTTTCCCTTGGATTACAGACCCCTAATACCAAGACAAAAAAACACAAGTGGACACTATCATCCCTTTTAATTTAGTTTAACTAATCATAAAGAGAGAGAGAGAGAGAGGGAGAAAATGTGTGATGCACCTAGTTTCGAAGTTTGTCCTCGCTACTTCCAATCTGAGCTTGATCTTCAAAATCCTTAGCACAACTTGATACCTGCAATATAATAGACAACAAAGAGAAACAAAGAACTCATACTCTACAATATTAGATCAAACAAATTCATCTACAAATATTGAAGGAACAATAGACAAGCACATGCAAGAATACACAATCTTGAAGAAAATAGGCCAAGTATATTAAAATGAGAACCCAAAGAGAATACTTACAAACATGGATGATGATGCAACACTCCTCCAAGATCTCCTCGTCCAAACCCTTGCATGAATCTCATGATCATAAGTCTGATATCTCCAAGCTTCATCATTCCTCCTCTTTTCCATGGAAATCCCTCATTATATAGGATTTGGAGGCTTAGCCACCATGGAGAAGATCACTCACTAGATCCACTAAAATGTGATCTCCAAGATTTCTAGAGAGAAAATATCTCTCAAGGATTTTAGGGAGAAAATATCTCTCAAGGATTTTGAGGAAATATCTCTCAAGATCCACAAAATTAGGATTTTGGTTTGAGAAAATATCTCAACCATCCATGAGATTCTCAACCTCTCCTTGAGATTAGGAAACTAAATGTGATGTGGATTCTCACACTAAATTAATTTCATTTTTATGAATATTAATAAATAATTCATGTGCACATAGTATTTTGACGTTCACGTAATATATTTATCTTCTACATTGACTAGGGATTGTGACATATGTTATTTCATGGTGTCAAGGTGTATGCAACACTTAGCAAGGTGCGTATGACACTTTTATGACACTTGTGACACTTAGGGTGAGGTACTTAAGTGTGGAATTTTGGTGTGTAACATTCATGTATGTCAATATTGCATTAATGTTGTAATATTTTCATGTCCATTTCCAAAGGACATGCTTATCATCCTTTGATATGACCCCAAGCGGGAAATATATGGGGTAAAATTTATGATATGACCCCAAGCGGGAAATATATGGGGCAAAATGTATGATATGACCCCAAGGGGAGCATATATGGGGTTAAATATCTATGTAATGGGGTAAATGTATATGTAATAGTGGTTGGCCTAATAAATGGGCCATATGTACAATGTGTGAATATGTATATATAGAGATCATGTAGTCATTATTAAGAGAGGATGTGATTTGGATGTATGAATGTAATGGACTATTTGGAGGAGGTTCTTCTATTATTTAAGGAGTTATTGTGTAACTCATCTCTCTTATCTATCTTGGATTTTTTCTCAACATGCATATATTATGTGTTCTTTAGTTTATTGTGTAATCTTAAGTATTTGTTACATAACATTTGGTTTCATAGCATATGATCCTTGGGTTTGGCTCCTTCAAACGAACCATTTTGGTATTTTTACTATGAATGTTTTTCCTGAGAAGTTCCATACAGTGAATTTTTTGGAAGACTAAGGAGACCTAGTGAAGTATGTATGGTAAAAAATTTAGTTTTCTTTCACTATACTTTTAGAAATATAGGTTGTGGAAATTAGGGTTTTTTATTAGTCTTGAAATTATTCTCAAATGAATCATCTTGGAATTTTCGCTATAAATTTTGTTGTTGAAATCTTTAGATGGTGAAAAAAAAATTAACCATGAAAAGACATAGCTAATTACCTGTGGTAATAGATTCTAGTTCACTATGCTTTCAAGTTATATGTTGTGGAAGTTAGGGTTTTTAACTAGTCCTAAGGCTAGTTTCAAATAGGGGCTTTGGGTAAAACAATTATATATTATTCTGTAAAGATCCAAATTGAGTGTTACTAGTTGTATTGAACAATTACATACCATAGTATTTCAGGTCAAAATTTCAGAAGTAGATTTGGAAAATTGGACACGTGGAAGTCTGTACAAGTTTACTCTCCTTAAAGGGCCAAAAACAATAAGTTTTGTAAAAGTTACCATAACTTTCTCTTGGCACATCCAAACTTAGTCAAATCTATGACATTGTAGAGAAGACATATTAGGATACAACAAGATGGAATATCAAATTTATCAGTGTGAAATGTTTAGAGTTACCTCAGGTGGAAAGTTGGTTAATTTTTTACTAGAAGGTCCAATTTAGGTGATTCAAAAATTGTTGGAAAGAGAAAACATATGATAATATGCTCGAAAAAAAATAATAACCATTTTGGATCATTATTTTCAATACATTGATGTTATAATTTGAGATTTGTGGTTGGATGCATAACTAATGAAAATAACTTACTTTAGAGAATATAAAGATAAAAATGAAATCAATCACGGGGAATGGTAATGGTTGTTAAGGGAAACTTGTAGGACTCATTTTAGGGCAAGTAATCATTTTTAATGTGAAGCTCAAGAGTGGTGGATGATTATTGATAAAGATACTAGAAAAAATGCCACCTGGGAAGTATTTAAAAAATCGTTCTCGAAACATGAATCAAGGACTCAAAAATAGAAGCAATGTATACAATTGAAGATGAATTCAATGAAACTAAAGAAAAAAATTATGAATAAAAAAAAGATAATAAGGAATTAAAAGAAGAGCTTAAAAATAAGGGTGATCAAGTATGTAAGTTGCAATCACTCAATGAATCACTCATTAAGGATGTTAAGAACTTAAAGCAAGGAAAGATAGGCAAATGCAAGAAGGATGAAAAATCATGTAGGTTACAAAACCATAATGAATAACTACTAGATGAGGTCAGGAGATTGAAAGAAGAAAATAAGTATTGTCTAAATCAAGAAAAAACAAGGATCTTGGATGAAGAGGCTATGGAAATACTTGAAGAGAAAATTTGCAAGAATATTAAAGAAGCCCTAAATATGGACGGGGTAAAATAAAAAAAATGCAATATAGAATTGAAGAATGACATAAGAATTTGATGGATGGAATCACATTGCAACTTCAAAAAGAGAATGAAGACAAGATTTAGGAAGGTCACCAGAAAATAATTAAAGAAGTGGAGCTTTAGCTTGATAATGTCAAAGTCAAATATGATGGAATTATCTCAAAAGTAGGTAGTATTAAAGGCCAACCACAAAGGATAGAGGATGTCATTGTCTCTTAAAGTAAGACTGATGATATGGGTGTGCAAAATGAAGGAAAACCATCAGTTGTGAAACCATATTGACACCCTCATTACCATGAATGATTTCAAGAAAGACAAAAAGATCAATATCAACATTATCAAGAAAGAATATGGAATACTCATCAATATTCATGAAATAAAGTATCACAAAACCATTATTCAATAGAATATTATCAAAGACCAACAACTACAACAAATTGGATAAGTTACAAAAACAATACATGGAAGTGAAGGAAATAAAATTATGCAACAACTAGCCATCAAGGATTGAGGCTGAAAATAATTGATTTTGGATGGATGGATTATCATCAACGGAAAGAAGTAAGTAAGATCATAAGAAAATCATATTATTTGTTTTCATTGCATTTAAAGCCTTTAAGTACAAAGCTTTGAGGACAAAGTCTTTTGAAAGAGGGTATTATGATATGACCCAAAGGGAGGCATATATAGGGTTAAATGTATATGATGTGACTCCAAGGGGACATATATGGGGTTAAGGGTGTATGTAATGGAATAAATGTATAATAAATAGTGGTCGGCCTAATAAAGTAGGCACATGTGCAATGTGTGAATATGTATATATGGAGATCATGTAGGCATTATTGAGAGAACATGTGATTTGGATGTATGAATGTATTGGGTTATTTGGAGGAGGTTATCCTAGAACCTATTCTTTAATTAGTTATTGTGTAACTCATCTCTCTTATCTATCTTGGAGTTGTGCTCCGTGCTCACTTATTGTGTACATTGTGTTAACACTGAAAGTCGCACTTTGACTACTAAAGTGTAAGCTCGGCACCCATCAGAATGGAAAAGATAAGTTTTGGTTTGAATATGTGGATCAACAAGATGGAGAAAGAAATGGAGAGGGTAGAAAACTACATATCAGTAGGCTACACCAATGGGAAATGGAGTCATAAACATTCTACTCATCGAAGGCACTAAAGTTGCTCAACATAAAACAAAATTATATGTTGATAGATGGAAGAATGAATAAGGAAAACATATGATAGAATGTTCACTAAACAGAGATCCTCTCAATTTAATAAATCAACAAATACTTGAATAAAACAATGACTGATGGGAAAAAATACAACATATCATTTGCTGCTTAGGGATCCATAAATCATTGGCAGCCTTTGATCCTCAAATCTACAATATATTCAAATAAGAATATATGTAAAACACAAGAATTACAATCTGAAAAGCACATATCTCATGAGTCTTCAATAGCAGTAATGATTACAATCATAAAATGCCCTCATGCTTACAAATGAACACACACAGGGAAATTGCCTGCTCCTACTCTCTCTAGCCTCTCTTGGCTAATGAATCCAACCCTTCTCCAAGAGCTCCCTCCTCTCTTCAATAGAAAATAACATCAAAATATCCTTAGGAGGTCGAATCCCATATCTTTCATTGGATTTTAGGCCTTGGAGCTAGGTGGCAATAGTCAAAGAGACAAAAATCCAACAAACTACTAATTTTCAGGAAATTGTTGGAAGTCATTAATAAATTGTTTTTAACTCACTGCATGAGGTCTTTAATGGAACTAAAAATTAGGTGTAGATGTCCCTTGACATCTAATTGATCCATACGAAGTCATTTGAACCCTCCTTGACATGTGGCAACCTCCCAACAAGGCGAATATCCAACAACTATGCAAAACAGAGAATTTGCAGCACATTTCGTAGTGCACTGGTGTTTTAATTGTTTCTCTCAAATGCAAAACTAGGTCAAGATGAAATTTGGTCGAAAATTCAACAAGGATATCATCTTCCTCCACAAAAAATTTCAGAGAAACCCACATCATCGTTTTTTATTTATGATCAAATTTGTAAAAGCAGCTGCTACAGAAAATTCTGTAGCACCTATCTCAATTTGCAGCACCTGAGCCAGTTCATAGCGCCAAAGGAAAATCAAGTAGCCAAACCATTCCTGACCTCCAAACAAGACAAAAAATCTCATGGAGTACCTGATGGCTATGAGTTTGATGCTGGTAATTTCATATTTGCACTCAGATGCCTACAAGCTTCCTAACCTCCAACCCACTTCCTTAACTAGTTTGCAGCACCAGTTCACAGCACCAACTCAAATATAGCTTGCACACTCCGAGGAGGTTGTTAGTTGATGGTATGACATAATACCTGGAGATATGGTTAAATGTAGGCTCTGAAAACCATAAATTCTCCTTTACATGATCAATCTTATGTGTTAACATCTGGCTCCACAGGGGATGGAGACTTCCCTGTGAGGCTCCAAGAATCAAGTCGTTCCAGTGCCTTATCCATTGGGCTGGTGGAGTCTTATTCAAATACCTAAAGCAAACTAAAAACTGAAATGTTTGAACACGAGCTTATTTATATACATGACCCTACTCTAACTGACGTTTATAATTTGCTTAGGTGAAAATAAACTTCCACCATAGCCACTCAAACTGTTTGGTAAAAAATTTATTCTCTTCACTACAAATGATCCATAAGAAGAAAGAAAAGTGTGAAAACTGACTAAATACATTCTTAGGATCACCAATATAACCTCCAAATGCTGACAAAATGATAAAATTTGCAGGCTCCAAAGCATTTGAAAAGTGCAACTCCATGTATTCATTTACAGGGTCATGAAAGTGTTGGCAAGGCATACTAAACTGGTAAAAAGTTACCTCATTTATTTCATCATCGCTCACATGTTTTTTGATGTTCTCAGCATGTACAGGTGGATAAAGGACTGATGAAATCATTTTTTGGTTGAATGGTTGCTCCTCATCTTCAGAACCACCTGTGGGTTGACTGCTAATCATGTTTGCATGTACTGTAAGAACACTCTGCTGCTCATACACATGGTTTTTATCAAAACAAGGTTGCTCATGGTCAGTATTTGAAACAAATTCTTCATCATAAGAAGGGCTTCCAAAGACATTTGTTTCAAGAAAATAAATATCATTTGCATTTTCTTCATAAGAGCAGCAAACAAAATCTGCCTTCAATTCTGAAAAGCTAGGAAAAAACAAAGAGGAAACTTCCCTAGTTTTTTTAAATAACTTATCATTTATCTCAGCTTCATAGTCAGGATAAATGTCTACTGTATTTTTATGATCATAACTATCATTTAAATATGCATCCAATAAAAAGGAACAAGAAGAAGAAAGCGTTGATCCTTCATTGATTTCCTTGACTAGGTTATCTTCTTCAACTTCACAGTCAGGAGAGAAACTTAAGGTAGCTTGAACACTTTTCTCATATCCCTCACAACAATCATGAAAAAGAAACTCAGAGGAGTGATACCTTTTACAGTGCAAGTTGAAAGCAACATGAAATTCCCTCAAGGTGGATATGCTTGCAGCAGGGAGATAAAAGTATCAGTCTTTGGCATCATCCTTTAGGGAGAACATAAATATTTTCATTAAGACATCCTCCTGATGCAAGTTCAACAGCTGCATGCATTGATGAAAATCAATGAGATGCTGAACAGGATCATCATCCTTTTCTTCTCTGAAGATAGGCAGTAAATCTCCCCATTCTGATAGATGAGGCACTAGATTTGGAAAACCATAGATGGCTAAAAAGTTTAGAGGAGAAAATATCATTGCCAAGATAGCCTCCATAGCCTTTGACATCTTGGTTCTTCATGGAGTGGAATCGCCAGGTGAAATATGCAGTCTTTTATGTCTCCAATCCTTGTTCACCATCAAGAATTGGTTGTAATCTTTGTCGTACAACCGAGTGAAGATCTTCAACTTCGTCCCCGACAATGGTGCCAAAAATGTTAGCACTGAAAGTCACACTTTGAATGCTACAGTGTAAGCTCAACACCCATTAGAATGTAAAAGATAAGTTTTGGTTTGAATAGGTGGATCATCAATATGGAGAAAGAAATGGAGAGGGAAGAAAACTGCAGATCAGTAGGCTACACCAATGGGAAATGGAGTCATAAACATTCTACTCATCAAATGCACTAAAGTTGCTCAACAGAAAACAAAAGTATATGTTGATAGATGGAAGAATGAAGAAGGAAAACATAAGATAGAATGTTCACTAAACAAAGATCCTCTCAGTTTAATAAATCAACAAATACTTGAATAAAACAATCACTGATGGGCAAAATTACAATAGATATGTTATTGCTTAGGGATCCATAAATCATTGGCAGCCTTTGATCCTCAAACTTGCATCATATTCAAATAAGAAGATATATAAAACACAAGAATTACAATCTGAAAATCACATATTTCATGAGTCTTCAATAGAAGTAATGATTACAATCATAAAATACCCTTAGGCTTACAAATGAAAACACACAAGGAAACTGCCTGCTCCTACTCTCTCTAGCCTCTCTTGGCTCATGAATCCAACCCTTCTCCAAGAGCTCCCTCCTCTCTTAAATAGAAAATAGCATCAAAATATCCTTAGGAGGTCGAATCCCATCTCTTTCATTGGATTCTAGGCC